>VYZV01031117.1:96341-107832 GCA_013401275.1 Pandion haliaetus | reverse complement strand
AAAAAAAAAAAAAAGTAAAAAAAAAAAAAAAGAATAAAATATAAAATAAAATAAAAATGAGCTGGCTTCACAATTACCAAGTCAGCCCATGCAGCCCTTCACTATTGTACGGAGTGGCATAAACCCCCCGGCGGCCTATCAGCTCCCTGGCAGGCAGGGGGCTGTGCTATTCAAAGCGAGAGATACAAGCTGCAGGGCAAAAACCTGGCAGCTCCCATCTGACCCCCCAATCCCCGGCTGGTGACAGCTCCAAGCTCCATGGCAAATTAGCCCTTCTCACATTACAATTGCAGGAGACAGATTCCATTAGCGGTATCTGAAATTGAGTGGAGAGCTGCTCCGTTATCAGACTTGACTCATAAGCGCCGCTATTAATCAGAGCTATGATAGCATTTATATATTTCAAGCTATCTGCCGCCGCTGTGATATTCTGCTACAAAGGGTTGATGGGACTTAGGGAAGGGAACAATGGAGCTTTCTGGGAAAAGCAGAGTAAATCAAGAAAGTCTGTGACTTCCGCACATTCTGAAGGGATTGCGGTTTACATAAATTTTCTCCCAATTGGAGATTGAGCTCTTCCTCATCTTACACATGGGATTTAGTTGTCACTCAATGGTAACAGCTGTGAAAAGGTGAAGCGGCCCACCGCTCAGAATATTGCCTCCGCTTTTAAAGCAATTAACCCATGAACAGGAGGATACCTGGTGATATCAAAGGGATTAAGCCAGGCAGTGCATTATTAACATTTCCTTGAACTAATTCTAACTCTGACTAGCTGTCAGAAAAGACTCTTCAGTCTTAAAAAAAAAAAAAAAAAAAGAGAGAGGTTTTTGCCCTGCTTTTCCCCCCCGCCCCTTCTTCAAAACGAAGCAAAGTTATTGCAGCCTAATGTGCCTACTTTAGAGCAAAATGCAAATGAACAGATTTGGTAATTTCTTCAAACAGACTGAACTCAGTGCCGGTTTATTATAGGAACAAGGGGAAAAATATTTTATATATATATATATATACATATGATCAATTAGCCAGAGGTCACGGTAGATATTCTTCTGAAAGCAAATTAATACTCAAGTACCTTCCTTTCTTCTCCCCCTCCTAAAACTTCCTAACTACTTGTTACTAAGCATAGCTGCTTTTGAAACAGTCAAGATCTTCGATAATCTGTAATCTGGAAAAATCCAAATATGCCCTGTAAGGAGATTCCACCTTCCCCAAAGCCCAATATTTTAATTTCCCATGATGGTTGAGGGGGTATCAGCATGCCAGGCAGGAGTGCTCCTCTCATCCGTCCATCTTCCCCAAACCACGTCCCAGAAAAAGGAGTCAAACTATTTGGGGATGACTCCTGCTCCAGCAAAGCCATGCACCCGAGGGACATGGAGTATTTCTCCACTCATCGCAGGCAGCTGACAACTTTTCCCAGCACCAGTTAGTTTTAGGGGAGCATCAGCCATGAGGTCCCTCTGGGGACGACCATGAAGGTGACCCATGCTCCTGGTGCTCCAACACACCTGGTCCTTCTGAGGGACCTTCCCATAAGAGCTCCGGAACACACATCACTGGAGCAAGAAACCTCTGGGCCACCAGGATGGTCAAGTGCCATGTCCAAAACACCTTGATGATTTCAAAATGATCAAATAATTTCAATGATTTCGTTATAAAACATGTCTAATGCTCCTTTTTGCTGGCAGTGGGAGAAGAGTTGGCTCCAGTTTTCATATACTTCCATAGTGTGTTGCCTGGAAGGTTTGGGAGGCAGGGAATATATATATTTATATTAATATATATATATGTAAGTCCAAAACTTAACATGATACCCAGAACAGAAAACCAAAGAGACGTGAACTGCTTAATTTAATGCAACATTTCCCCCGTTTTCAAAAACCCGTGTGCAACTCCACCAGAATAAATCTGGCAAAAACTTACTAGAAGTACTCGGGCAATGACACCTTCTACCCTGCGACTGCCCCTGCAATAAATTAACTCTGTATATTTAGATACAGAAAAACAGCCAAGCTATGAAAGGTATACACTGAAAAAAAATGCACTTAAGGAAGGGGAAAGCATCATATTTCTCTTTGCAACAGAGAATGCAAAGAATGCATCATCTGTGCAGAAAATGACACTTTGGCAATCATATTATAAGAAGATAATTGGTTTACTTTGTAAACTTGCTATGCTTTGCCTCCCACAGTAAAACAAATAAATAGTTGTTTAAAGAAACAATCCTATAGCCGCACTTGCTGCGTCCTAAAAACATAAAGCAGCTCCCCCGTCTTTCAAAGCAAAGATGAATTATTTGCCTCAGTTACAAGCAGTCCGAGAAAACTCTTTGTAAATGCCATTTTACGATAATTACAAGCAATTTATTAAGACTGTGCAGAGAGGGAAAAAAACATCTTTGAGAACTAATTCAAAGGAGTAAACCACTTGTTCGGCGATAGTCTGGATTACTGACAAAAGAGCTTTCTGCATCAATGTGGTTCAACATAACTTTGTTTTAAGAAGCACAGTCCGGGCTTAAAAAAAAAACACAAAATGAATAATATAATATAATATAATATAATACAATATAATGTCAGGGTTGCTTCCCATCAACCCAGCAGTGTCTGTGTGGAGCATCCCACCAGCCATCACCTGGCAGAGGAGAAATCTGTTTCAAGAATAAATTCGATCCTAATCCCGCACGCGCCAAACATCCCAAACACCACCCAGCCACAGAGGGAACCGCAACTCTTTCCTTAAGCAGCAAAAGAGATTGTCCCGACCTGCCGAGGAATAAACTCGGGAAATGCCTCTTAAACAAAAAGAGTCAATGGGGAAAAAAGGGAGAGATTTACTGTACAGGGATGCTGGGAGGCACAGAAAAACCCCGCGAGGGTAAACGGCAACCCTGCCCGGCTGGTGGGGAGAAAAGAAAGGTTTTAGAGGTTAAGTTCAGGTCAGACAACAAATGAAATTGTAACAACCCAACTGACATTGTATAATGTCTTCTTCCACTCGATCAATAGGGCAGCATCAGCCCCATTACCATAGAGATGGCTTCCTCCCCGCTGAAGGGTGGCTATTGTTTGAGGAGAGAGATTTGCCACTTGAACCGTGTTGCTCCCAAAGGATGTGTACTTCATCAATTATTTGTATTCCTAACATCTACATATTTTCATATTAACATCCACATTTCATGCAGCAAGAGGAGCAGATGCTTATTTTTCCTCTGGTATCTCGCGGGGGTCACCCCATCAGCTAAATTTTAATTAAAACACAAAAATGCGGGGCAATTTGATAGACCGGTTTAGATCCTTTGTGAGTACCTACAAGCCCGGTTAAAACCAACACACGTCGCCTTCAGATAGTTACGGCTTTCATGCAGATGGTGCCAGTAAACACTTTCTGAAAGATATTTTTTTAAAAAACTCGATGGTAAGGGAAAGAAAAAACTTTTTTTGCTATATGAATGTCATAAAAAATAAATCAATTTTAAGGCGCTTAAAAGGAAAAATATAACATTGTCATTTGGAAATAAAACTGACCCACAATACCTTACAATTAATTTCAAAAAAATCAATCGCTGCTAGGCTGAATAATTGATCCTGTCAGTGCCTTGTATCTATGAGGTAATTTTCTGTAAGTCCTAATAGTTTCGATCATTTCTCAGTTCCAGGTTTTCTGTTCTTTCATGCGAGTTTTAAATTTGACAGAAGCAACATCTTCCAAATCCAATTAAACAACAAGAAAAAAAATTAAACCTGTAGAAGTGTAAAAATAAATCCCAAATTTAGCCTGTCATTTCCCTCCTGTATTGTTATTTCTCTAAAGTGATGATCACATCATTTCATATGCACAAAATGGGCATGTAAGGAACTGTCACGTTGGGAGTTAAAACTAAAAAGCGGGGCAGATCTTCACAGTAACTGTAATAACAGGAATAACCATAATTAAAAAAAAAAATCAGAACCCAATATTCAAAACCTTTAGCAACTCCTTGCAGGAGTTTTTAATATAATCAAAACGAGTCGTGCTCTGACGCTGCGCCTGGCACTGTGCACGGGAGGGCAGCACCACTTCCAGCTCCCCAAACACGCTGTAAAATACAGGATATTAAATTAAATAACACCGACTTAATTACATGTATTACCCAACAGTAAAAGCAATCACTTTAAATGCCTATAGAAATATTAAGGAATTACTTAAGCAATTCCAGTAGGTGTGCTTGGGAGCTGATACACTGCTACGTGAAAGGTAATGTGCAAAAAGCAACTCCTCTTCAGCAGAGGAAGATGCACCTGGACAGATGGACCCCACGGACCGAAGTTTAAGTGAGCTCAGCGCTCTCGGGCTGTGCAGGATCTGGCCCCCCCATTTATTCCTGCTTTTATTTCTAGGTTGCTCGCGCTATCTGGGAAGGTTTCCCCGAGGGGCGATGCAGCTCTGGAAACGGATGGGAGAAAAGGGCTTTTGTCAAACTAATCTCGGTAGGGAAGCGCCCCGATATCATTTCAGATTTCACTGTTTGCAGCCTCAAAACGTGCCCTATTTTCCCTGCAAAAGAACATCAGAAATTGTTTGTACGGGTTGCGATAATCCTCTCAAATATGGGTCAGGCTGAGGTTAAGAGCAGCCAGAACTTGCACATCAAAGACGAGCGGGGTTAACAAAACCCCCAACCATGTACGCATCCCAATTGTTCCCTTTTCTCCCAAGGTTAGAGGTCCGGAGAAAATGGATGGGATCCAGCCAGTCCCCCGCCGCAGCCGGCAGCACCTACGCCGGGGGAAGGCGGCCGGCACCGATGCTCGCCCTGGTCCTTGGGTACCACCGGCAGGCAACTGCCCATCCGCCTCCGCCGGGAGCTGCAATTAAAGCAAGTTCACGGTTTCCCGATAGGTGAAGCTCATCCTGTTAATTCAAACAGACCATCTGCATCTTTCGAGAACGACAAACTTCATTAGTTCTGGTTAGTTAAACCGAGCGGTGATTTGTGATAATGAGCCTGAACAACCTGCCACGTCTGTGTAAGGGAAAGGTGCACTTTCTATTATCACTGTTATTATTATTTAACAGAAAGAAAAAAAAAAAAGAGAAACCTTTTGTGCAGGAAAGAAGGTCAAATTGAGATTAAACCGCTGTTAGGTTAATCAGAGGAACTAATTACAGCTGGAGAGCGAAGGGGGGAAACACTAGTCCAAAGGCCAGAGGGGACAGCGAGAACCTTCGGAAACGTCCCGAGCCGACGGGGAAGCGCCCTGCCAGCATCACGCCAACGAGAAAACACCCCCAACGACTTTACCTGAAAACCGTGTAAAAAAGCAAAGAGGCAGCAGCTGCTCCCAACAAGCCGCAGAGGAGATTGACTCGGTAGGCAGGGGAGCCGACGGGCAGCAGCCCCGTCACCAGTTTGGCCAGCAGCGTGAACAGGGGGTAGCCGGGAGGGTGGGCGACCTACGGACAAGATCGATACAGGGTTGAAAAGAAGGGAAATTCTACAAAATCAAAAGGAAAGCGGCACGGCGGGGTCCGGCAGCAGGAGCCCGGGGGGGGGGGGTCTGAGCAGCACCTCTCCCCAATCCATTCTTGCGTACCAATTTTTAACTCTGCAAATATTTTTCCTTAGTGGATTTGGCTCCACGCCTCGCCCATAATAATGAGGCGGTGAGAAAAGGAGGTGCCGCGTTTCATTAGCATGCCTTAAAGGGCTCCTTGTTTGGGTTCACAGTATATTAGGGTCATTCAAAAGGCTGTTGTGTTTTTTGTTTTTTTTTTTTTTTTTTTTTTTTTTAAAAAGCAGCTTCTCAACTATTTTATTGGTTAGCAAGTTGAAAGACCACACTGCTATCGGATTACCACCGCGCTGACAGTCCTAAGGTCTTGCCTAAAGGGATCATGCACCATAATAAAGTTTATTAAATAATAAAACTTATTAAAATTGTTAACCCGATTTATTTTATTCTCCCCAGCTTATACAAAATTTGGGTTGATAATAAGCCAGCTACTGTATATACAGTAAAGCCTTTGCTTTATAATTTAGTTTAATTGGATTTAAAACTTGAAGTAAATTGTCGCGTGCTGTACTTATAAGTTAGTAAAAACTGTGGTTTGAAAATAAATTAATCTACTTTACTCCATGCTTAATTAAACTTCCTTAATTCCTAAAACTGTTAATGAGAGCATTGATTAAACAATAAAACTAATACTTACTCCAAGCTCATATGCGGCTGTGATCAGCTCCCCTGTGAAAAAATAATGTAAAACCAATAATTACTATTAGGAAATGACACTCCTCCAAAGTTTTCAAAATCCAAATGCTTGCATTGGGGTTTTGCATTAATTTGACTGGATAAAACTGTAAATCTGTAGAGATTTAACAGCATGAAATTTTCTAAGAATATTTTCTCCCTCTGATGTCATTGCACAAAATATCTTTTGTATGTTTTCGCGAGACTTTTATGAACAGATAAGTGAAAGTATAGGTAGGCTTGGCTAAAGAACGGCCCGAGATATTCAAAATGCAGACATTTGTGCATATTTTTAATTTAAAACCAACTGACTCAATAACTTTCAAGCACTACAGTTTGCAACGCTTAAGCTGCATTGTCTCTTAAACAACCCAGTTGTTTCTCATTAAAAAAACCCACAGCTTTATAGTTTTAAAGAGGGAAAAATATAATCATTGGTCGTGCAAATCTGCATCCACGCATTTGGGAACGCTGCTCTCCCTTGACGCTAAAGCAATTCTTGCAGCATCGGCTTCGCAAGTAACTCTTTTACCTGTCAGCGGATGCTGCATCCAGCAGCCGCTCCCGTTAGAAACACCACTTAGCTTTTGCATTTCACGTGTATTTTATGCCACGACAAACAACTGCCACAAAAAGATCCACGTTAGCATAATAGTTAATAATACTTGACATTTTTAGAGCACTTGACACTGAAGCAGTTTGCAACGCTCCTCAATGGCGTGTATTAAATATATTCAATAGGCACAACACATTCAGGGATGAAGGGCGCAACCAAGGGGCAACAAAATTAAAAATTACAGCTGGTTTTCCTTCTTTCCCTCAAATTTCGCGATCCCATTTTGCAGAGCCTGGTCTTACTGGTCCTGCTAATTTTGCAAGTGCCAAGGTCACAGTAGCTTTGTCCCATCGTTAGATGCTAAAGACGCAAAACAAAGGGCGCTGTTGGCTTTAAATGCTAAATTAACAATATTTTAAATTTCTGCACATTATTACACCCTTACCATCCAAGGCCACGGAGCAGGATTGTACAAATGGCACCTTTAAATCTTGACATTACAGTAAACAATGTATTTTAAAAAGAAGATGCAAGTCAACCCACTACTGCTGTTGGCAACTGCCCTAAAATTACAGCTCTCGCCCCGTGCGATGCCCAGGGGACAGCCCTGCGGCTTTCTGCACAAGAGCGTCTCAGATGTGGATTTTACCGTGCTTGCAAATGCCAGCTATTTTTATTGCTACTCTGTTTTAGGAAAGTTTTGACCTATTGCAAGACAGCCCCAAAAAAGTGGATGCAATGAGAAAACCATCCATCCCAAGCTGAGCCCTTTAGTGTTCAGCAGCTCCAATGTTTCCAGGGCATGGCGAGGCTGGGAAGCAATCGATCCCCCTGCATGCAGCAAAAGACGATGCTAATAAAGGAAACCCTAAATTCGGTGTCGTGGGGGTTCTCCAGCACGCCGGCACGTGGTGCTCACCACAGTGGCTAAGCATGGATGCCCATCGCTTCACTGGGATGCTGCTCCCGAGCCAGGCACGGCTTCACCTTCATTAAAGTCCTTCTGGGATACAGCAATATGTGCATCTAAAATGGCTAAAGATTAAGTTCACGCACATTGCTATGATATTGGTTCAACTCACGGACAAGAATAACCCCAAAGCAATACAGACAGAAACCAACCAGAAAGCTGGGAAAAAAAAAAAAACAGGTGGATGCCATTGCCAAGCTTTGAAAGCCAACAGCACAACTTTGCCTCGTAAGAATTAAGGAATAAAAAGTAAGAAAACCTGCAAAAATAAGCTCCCAGGCTGCAGGCCTGCTGAATTCCACTGGGAAAACCAAAAGGAGCGTGTAACACCCAGCACTTCAGATAAGGGTAATTCTCCATCTCCCACCCACGTCCCTGGGCATCACTTACAGCCTCTATGGGCTATACAAGTGAAGATACGAGCTATATAAGTGCAGAACACTATTATTAAATGACAAAACACACAGAGGAGGACTACAGCATCCACAAACTTGATTTCAACATATTTCTCCTGAGAGAAAATGACCTGCAGCATCTTCAGATGCCGGCTCAAGTTGAAGAGTTTATTCCTGCATAATCTTGGTGTAAATATGTTTCTGACCATCCAGCTTGACTGCCCAATAAATGTGTTCAGGCAATGGGCCCAATGCCACCTGAAAACTGATTTATCCCCAGCAAGGTTGGGAGCTGATGTCTGAAACACTAGAGGGAAGGTTTGGGGTTTTTTTTTTTCTTTTAACTTGAGTTTATTTGATCCCTTTTTAAGCTGTTTTAACATCTGTGGATGTTTCCGAATTAGAAATCATTCTCTTATTTCTCTATTATAACACTAAGTAACACGAGAAAGCTGCCATTGAAAATATCTATTGCCTTTTACATTTTTGGATTACTGCAAACTTCAGGAACAATTAAAAATATACAGATAGCTTAAAAAAAAAAAAGATAAAATAATGGGCTCCCTGCCTGAAAGCAGATACAGCAAATCCTTAAGCGGCTCTTTACTCACACAAGTAGCTTCAGTGCTTTTGATGCCACAAGTTTGAGCTCGGTGCTCAGGCACTGGCAAGTTAATCACCTCGAGCAGGGACGTGCAGAGACCTTCCAGGGGACTCCAGCCAGGCAGCAGGGCTGAAGCATCCTGTGGGCTGCTCAAGCCATGAGAAACCAGGAGAACAACCCAAAAAAGTCTTAACACAATGCAATGGGGTGGCTGCTGGCTGGGACAGGCACGAGAGGATGGCGGGGACGAGCCCATCTCTGTTCAGCTCCAGTAAACACATGCAACTCAGGCAGCAGATTTAGAAGAAAATGCAAAAAGAAAACAGAACAGTAAGGGGAGACGGGAAGCGAGGTCACGGGCTAGCGGGGGGACACCATGCCGAAAGATGTCCTCTAATAGAATTTCCTCTAACGTGGGTTGCTGGAAGCCTGTTAAAGCATCCAGTCCCCCAGTCCAGCCACTCCTGGTGCATCTCTGCTGCACCCTGTTTGCAGCACGCACCTAGTTGGTGTCCTCGATACCTCTGGCAAAAGTTATTAGCAGAGGAGCGATGCACAATGCATGCATATACGTGCATTTCTATACATGCAGCTGCTGAGCTAGGAAGAACCAGGATGCCTTCAGAAATTAAGGAAAGAGCAATCCCTCTCCTGCCTCCAAAATGAGATAAAATAACCACGATAACCCTGAGAAAGCAGGGCAAACCCATGCCTGTGCTGCTTGGCCGCTCACTGTATCTACCGGGACAATTCACATCGAGAAAGGACCAAATCCCAGCATCACCTCATTGGGAGAGCCCGCATCCCACTTTGTAAAGGGTGCTAATGGTTATTTGCATCCCGGAGGCAAAACCCAAGCTCAAGTACAATTTAAAAACCAGGTTCCCAAGACTTCGTGCAGCATGAACAGCTGGGAGCACAGGCAGCCTGCACATTCATAGACACACGTTTCCCGTCAGAGAGTACTTTAAAAGACAAAATGGTAATAACTGCAAATATATCAATCACCACATCTTAACTGATACAACCAGAAGGAGCAAAGCCAGCCCTTTTAAAAACTGGGGAGCAGAAGCAAAAGCCATCAGGGTGCACACCGGCCAGCCTAGCAAGGGTGTGCTTGCACTCCTCGTCCGGAGCACAGGATGTGAGCTCTGAGGAGAAGGGATTTAAAAAGAAATTCTTTTAATACAGCTCCGACAACAGGGTCTCTCTGATCCAAACATGGGAATGGGGAAAATGGACAACACAAGGTTGCATCTCTGAGAGCCAGCTAACCAGGATGAGCTTGGTCTAAAGAAAACACAGCTCCGTCCTGTTATCTTTAAATCAAATAACCCCCATTTGAACCCCTGCTCAACTTTACACTTCTATGTAAATTGCTGTGCTGAATACATGCTGCCTTACACACGGCTAGACAAAACCATCCTGCTTTTACCAAGTAGCACTGTCTTTCACATAACTCTAAACAAATCTAACAGCAAATTTTAAAGAGTTGTACTTAAAACAAGTATGTCTCTCCACACATACTGAAGCTGTAAAAATATATGCATCCATTAAAAGCCCATTTATTTATAAACAATTTTACGCACAGCTCAGATCCAAAACCAGCGACTGCACTGACTTAAACAGACCCACTCAATGCTCCTCTGGGATACGAAAGAAGGAAAGTATGCTGGGTACCTATGCCACCAAAAAAAAAAAACCCAAACCCAAGCATCCCCTAGAAAATCCAAGCCCTCCTATCCCCAAATCACAGCTGTATGCATGTTGCAAAAGCAAGGTATTTTTTAAGCAAGACCAGACTAAACCTGCAAAACCACAGAAGGACCAAACAGGAGAATTTTGTCCCGCCTGGCGGGATAGGCAGTGTGAAACACAAAACATCAGAGAGTTTGTCACTGTTGGCAAGTTGCACTTCCAGACAGGCAGATCCAGAGGTTTCACTGCTGCATCGGCTGCGGCTGCAGAGGCCAGAGAAAGCGACGGCCTGAGCAATGATACCACATCTGGCAGGATGGCACATCTGTCTTCTGACGCCACATCTGCTGTCTGAAGCTGTCCCCAGGGCCCCTGACCAAATCCTTTGCTGAAAGCCTCAAATACAGGCAAACTATTTGCTGCAAAGCAAACACGCAGGGCGTGAGGATCAGGTCAACATGGGGTGGCCAGAGCGCTCCAGCCCCAAGGGGTGACCATGCTGCAGTGACCCCAAGGGGGTGAGCCCCCGAGACGTGACTGCAATGCACCAGGCTCAGTGCGGGGAGCACCCCATGGGGGGATGGCAGTGCCCCAGCCCCGAGGGGAGTGCACCCCAATATAGGGTGTCTGTGATGCACCAGCCTGGGGGGCAAGTGCCCCTATGGGGAGGTTCAAACGCACCAACCCCAATGGGGTGAGCACCCCATAGAGTGACTGCAGTGCACCAGGGCCTGGGGAGGACGGGGAGTGCAACCCTATGGGGTGAGCAACCCTACGGGCCGACAGCAACGCACCAGCCCCTATGGGGTGAGCAACCCTATGGGGTGACAGCAACCCTATAGGCCGACAGCAACCCTATAGGGTGAGCATCCCTATAAGGTGACTACGATGCACCAGCACCTAAGGGCTCAGCCCCACCCCACCCCCCCGCCCTCCGAAGGGTGACCGCGATGCACCAGCCCCTAAGGGGCGAGGGTCCCTAGGGTGCCACCTCCCCGGCGGGGTGACCCCACGCCCCGGCCCCACGGGGTGCCC
>VYZV01031117.1:69146-95885 GCA_013401275.1 Pandion haliaetus | reverse complement strand
GGCCTTCCCCGCCCGCCCGGGGTCGTCCCTTCGGCGGGAGCTGCCCCCGCCGCCCCCCGGTACCCGGGGGTGTTGGCGGCCGGGCAGGACCCCGGGCCGGGCGCCCTGAGGAGGGGGAACGGCCGGGTTTGCCGCGAAGTGGGATGAGGGTGCCTTGGTGCCCATGAGCCATGGGGTGGGCCGGGCCCGAGGCCTCCTGAAACACCCAACTTTTTGAAATGTATTTTAAATATAATTTTAAATATATTTTAACTGCCTCACAGCTCCACGTACAAGTGTGGCAGTACACAGGTAATAAAGATTTATGCCCTGAATGGGCTTACACGTGGTGCTGGTGAAGAAAAGGATTGAAGGTGTCAGCGTATAGAATATTAAAAGCAGCGATTCCCGCTGCGGGAGTAGTTAATGAAGGTAAATAGCATCCTGAGACCTATCGACGGAAGACTAAAACACATCCATAGAAATCATTATGGGATTGTACAAAAGAGTGGTAAGGCCATACCTGGAGAATTGAGACAGATTAGAGAGAGGCTTTTGAATACAAATGAAAAAGGTATAGAAGAGGGTAACCTGGATAATAAACAGCCTTATGGATTAGATCTAAGTAGAGACGTTAGAAAATTAGGTTTGCATTTATTAAAAAAAAGGGCAGGATCAAGGGCTGACACGACTGAAAGACCGCGCATCGTATTCCGGGGGCTGGAGAAGCTGGTGCCGAAGGACCCTTTTGAAACAGCCGGCACAAAAACCCCGAAAGGGCACCAGCCGAAACCAAGAAAGGTATTCAAGGGAATTTAGGGAAGGCCTTTTTACACGCTCCAGCTGGTATGTACAGAGGCGGCAAAAGAAGCTGAAGTTGCAACCCGCTCAGAAGTTAATCACATTGCTTGAAGGAACTGGTATTTGAGGGTATAAACACGGGCTGAATAACAGCTGGGCCCATGTGGCTGCCTTCCATCCAGAAGGGAACTGCTTGGCTCTGCGGTGACCAAGTGAGCTTCAATATACTCAACTTGTTGGCAGGTTTCTGCAGTTATTGGCTGAGGTTCATCAGGGAGAAGAAAAAGATACGTTGCAATCCTCCGCCAGCCATTGTCACTATGGTAATGAGAGGGGTCATTGTTCCTGCACCGGTTGGGGCTGCTAAAATGTAATTTTAGCAGCAAAGTGCACAGTCTGTGTGTGAAAGAAGGCTGGTGGCAAGGCTCTTTATCTGAAGCATGGCTTTTTTCTTTGCGGTATTTTTCTTTCTTTGTATTTAACTTGGAAAAGGCATCCAAAGACAAATGTTAACTGTGACTGATTACAATTATATTGATGGGGGAGGTAGCAATTTAAAGGCGAATATCGAAATGTGGAAGAATGGCTGGTAATAATATGGTAAGGACAAACTATTCTTTAATTGTTCTGCAAGTTGTTTTATATCTTTGTCATGCAGAAACTGGAACTTTTAGGGTGCCAGTGACAAAGTACTTTGCTGTAATATGGTAGGGCAGGCTCACAACAGCCTTTATCTTACTGAATAACTAGCACCGTTTCAAAGGCCAGGATTACAGACACACTTTATGTTGGCACAAACGCTTTGGAGAGCGCATTTACATTTTACTTCTGTAAGCAGAAACTATTAATTCATGAGATTTGACTCCCCCTTCTTCACCAGGCATGACCCGGGGGTCCAACCAAGACAAAAAAGACATGCGGACCCTCTTTTTTTGGTTTTGTCAGAGCCAGGCAGATATTTTTTGACTGTTTTCATTCGTGCTCTGGAAGTTGAGTTGTCCAAACCCAAGTTAGCTTCACCTCAGCGCAGAGTGATGCACAGCAACCCTCCAGGCTTTCTCAAAGCCTTGAGGACAGGCTCAACAGCAAAAAAAAAAAAAGTATTGCTTAGAGAAAAAACCACACTAGGGCAACTGGAAAGCATCTGAAAGATGGCCTTGTGCTACACATATTATTTAAAAAAAAATCCCTGGAACTAGTAGCACGAGAGCATACTCTAGTGGCAACTGAGCAAAGAAAGTGCTCGTGGTTTGTGCAGTATCTTGATGGTGAGACGCCTCCCACCTTTCAAGAGGAGGCTTATTCTCTCCTATCTCCTCCAGCTCCATGCTCCGCACTCAGCCTGACAGGCAATACCCAAGGCAGGCAGAGAAAATAAACAGGAACTTCTACAGTAATTTTAAAAACACGGCTTGAGAACATATCTCCCCAAAATGGCTGTATACTTAGAGAGTTGTCTTTTTACCAGACCCTATTGCAGATTTTCTCCTGAGAGACACAGTTTACAGGGAGGAGATAGGAAAAGGGAGAATAATACTTAAAGCAAATTCTGTTCACCCATGGCAGTGTCATTACAAACTTGAATGAGCACAGTTATTGCAAATAAATAAAAACAATAGACCAGAACCAGTTTTACATAAGAAAATACTGAAATACCGTTCAATTAGCCCTAAGCTTTAGTTAAACCTTTTCTTTTGCCCATCAGGTGATAAGGTTAATACAGAAAGCACTCAACTGCTGTACTTGTGTAACAACAGTCAGCATCCATTTAATGAACTTACGTGTATACACATTTAGCAAAGCCTTCAATACTGTCAGCACTGGGCTGGCGCAGAATTGTAATGGCAAAGTAGCCAGCCTGGTCTTCATCGTAAACAATATCCCCGTGCAAGGAAAGCAGGTCTTCATGGGGACCGTTAACAATCCAAATAAGCACCGCTACTATATTTAAACAAGAAGTTTGGCAGTATTTCCACTGACGATATATGCCTGCCTGCAGAGCACGAGAAGGAAGATTATGCTACTTTTATTTGTTTGTAAGTGGCTTGAATAAGCTGCATTTTATGACTTCTTGGGGGCTTTTTTTGCAGGGGGGAAGATCAGAGTTGTATCCCACGTTTACAGCAACATGACTGCAGTAGCTAGACATGGTGCAGAGGGAACTTCCAAGTGGAATAAAAGCGCACTTGGTCCAGCGAGCGTCCCTCTGGCCCCGATCATGGGGCTGTCCCTGCCCCATCCTGCAAGTGCACATGTTCAGTATTGCTGAAGGGAGCGGCCTCCAGCTGCACCCAACCGGGCTGAGGGCTTGTCCCAGGATGGGCCACCAAGGACACATTTGGATGTGGCTGGTCACCCAAAGCACGTGGGGACCTGTGTGCCTGGACGTGGCTCCTTGTATTCACCTTGGCCATCTAAGGGACCGATCTTCATGGGATTGCACTGTACGTCCGCTGCAATAACCCCAGTGCCTTGTGAACCTGTCAAAATTGAAAAGAAAGACCAAGGTCTCTGAGATGTTGTTACAGTCACGGCTATTTCATGCAAAGCTGGGCAGGAGTGAGAAACCCAAATCAGCGTGTGCAGTGCGAGGAAGGAGGAACACGGCTGTAACCGGGGCTGCTGGCCGGGCTATCCGCACAGCCTGGCTGCTAGCATCACGCTGGCTGTCATCTGGCATGGGGAAGGGGACCCAGGGGTGGTTGTGTTCGGAGGGCTGGGAGAATCTGGGGGCTCAGATCCACAGGAAAACAAACTAGGTTCCACCACTGACAGGACAGCTTGTTCATTCTTTCAAATATCAGTTTAATTTTCTTCACCAAATAAGAAAATAGACTGAACTAATTTCCCTGTGCAGATCTTGTTTTCTGTGATTTTGCAACTTTGTGAGACAGGCTTTATTTTCTTGCAGAAGACCGCCAGTCCCTGCCTCCACCATTCTTAGCAGCCTTCCAGCTGGTTTTCTGACACACTGAGCAGTCACAGATCCCATTTGTCTCAGCTGGTTTTCCCAGAACTCTGACAATCAGCTCTGTGTTTTCACACCTGATTTCCTTGAACTAATATTATTTATTTACCCACATGCCTTACTGGCAGATTCAGGTTTGGTGTGTGATCTGCACGGTGACTTCACAAACACGTTAGAGACCATCTCTCACGAGTGTGGCTGATGCACCACATGAGGGCCTTGTTCCCTTCATCCCCAAACCACTGAATTACTCTGTGATTAGTATTTGCAAGAAGGGAACACCTTTTACCACCGCAAAACACATTAAAATGCTTTTCATCCTTCTTTTAATTACAGATGTAGGACATTAGTTGCCATCTCGTGCCTCAGTGGCCAAACTCACAGCCTGGTCCAGAAATGCCGAAACACAGCATGTAGCTGAAGACCTGCAGCAGCAGATGGTACTTCAGGGATCTCCAGTGGTTCAAACTCTCCTTTCTTCACCCGTGTTCACAGTCCCAGTAAAACTCATCAGGTAGCTCATTTAGGTAAGAATTTTTCATGTTACATCCAGTCCTCTCTGTTTCATTCCTATTTATTAAGCTGTGATCAGATTGTATCAGCTGAGGGACACGCTCAGGGAATTTGAGCAAAGGATGAGTGTCAAGCAGGACAAGAATTGCACCTTCCATAATGACTCTTCTTACCTGGGTTTACCAGTGCCTTCTTACCTGGGCCTGCCATATCTTCATTGTGTTCTTGCATTGAACAAATCCCTGATGCTGCTACCGGTCGTTAAGGTACCACAGGTTGTCTTTTAATCTGGTTTGAAACTGATGATACTCCAGAGTCAGTTCAAAAATCTGTGTTCTCCCATAAGGTTGTTGTATTAGTCTCATTATGGTAAGATCATAGTAGGAACCTTTTCTCCTCCAAGCTGTTTTGCGGAGATGAGGTTACTGGCCAGGACTGTGATGTGTTGATACCTGGCCAAAATTGACTTGTGAAGATGCTGAACAACAGCAGGTAGTGTAGAATAGCAGGAGAGAAGGTGATATAAGATGCAGTTCAGCCAAGGACTCCTTTCTTTTCATCAGTAGACTGCTCCACAAAGAAGAGGTTCATGTCCCATCGCCAGGCACGTGTCTCCTAGGAGGAAGGCAGTGAGGAACCTTATATGTAGGCAGAGCTAGGGCTGTGCTTATAACCAGCCTCTGGAGGCATATAGCCCTGCTTGCTCCTACAATTGCAAGTTAGATCTGCTGCAGCTTTGAACTCTGGGGAGACAATGCTGCTAAACCTTCAAGAGAAGGCACTTGCAAGGGACTCCCATTTTCCCCATATACAAGCAGTCCTGCTGATGTGAGGTCTGTTAGAGGTGTGTCAGCATGCAGGACATGCTATTTCTGGGATAGTTCGTGTTACCTGGAGAGCTCTCATGTAATAAATCCAAATTTTCCAGGAGAGAGAGGTGGAGGGTTAGCCCATGGGCAGGATTTTGAGTTTGTTAGGCTGAGTGGACTGGTTTGCTTTTCCTAGGCCGACTAGGGGCAGATCTCTGGCTCTTAGTCCTTGCTCCAGTGGGTGGCAGTCCTTTATTACACAGGAGCAAAACACAACAGTTTTTCTCTTATGTTCTCCGTAATGGCTGAACCATTTAAGCATAAGTATCCCATAAAATTCAGGCTGGGACAGTGAGATTCTCCATAGCTTCAAAAAAAAAAAGCCTTTGCCAAACCTCACCCACATGTCCTTCAGCATACTGGTGGCTGAGAGGAGTATGTCCGAGCTCAGCAGCTACATTATCTGTGGGTGGCAGCAGCATCCCCAGAGCTCAGATGGACCTCTGCCCTCTCTATGTGCTCTTCCAAGCAAAGCTCCTGAGTGTGCTCCATCCACTTGTTTCAAGGTCTGTACGGGTCCTGCAGTTGTTCTCCTTAGAGGTCAGGAAGCACAAAACCAGAATGAAGATATTTTGGCTCCATCTCCATTTCCTGTAGAAGGCCAGGCTGGGAAACAGATTAAATGGATTACATTAAATCCAGATTAAATCCTGGCGTATACCCAGACCTGACTTGCCCATTCACTTCGCCAGTTGCTCAGTGCCCATGGGGCGAAAGCATTGCATGAGCAGTCTATGTTCAAGCTAGCTGCCTTGTGGAAGATGTTGTAGGAAGGACCCCAAATTCACTTGTATCTGCTGGACTGCAGCTGTGGGATGTCACCACAAGGAGTCAGGGCCCAACAGCAAAAGACCAGATGAGGAAAGCACACTCTGCCCAAGATGTTGACATCACAAGTAAGGGCACAACTGAGCACATGTCAAAACACTGCCCAGACCCAAGCATCTCCTGGCGTGCCCCAAAGCTTGCTTCAAGCTTGCATCTGAACATCAGCTGGTAACCTTATAGGATGGACATTAGGTGATCTGGGATCTGTGCCCAGATTCAAATACAACCTAGATCACAGGTGCTGTCAGAGCTTTTCCTGTTGAGACTGAAGCAATTTCTGGATGTCAGGCTCTCAGAGTTAGAAAACAGCGTGCCCCTCTAGGGCATGAGTGTTACAACAACCTTTACCCAAATGCCTGTGGCTGGATTTTGGGTTTGGTTTTTTTTTTTTTCCACAGGTTATGTTTTTTTTCCTCATTTGATGCCTAGGATGGATGGTGATTTAGAAATAAACCAGGGAACATTTTCATAATCAAAAAGAGCTGATGAAGATGCTGGAGGCTCTAAGGTGGCTGAGACGAGGGGCTGTAGGCTGTGCAAATGAAAGGGTGATCGAAGGCAGAGTCCCAGTAAATTGTCATGTGAATGAGGCCTTCCAGGGAGGGAAGTGGGACAGTTGGACTGGTCCCATTAAGACAGAAGACTTCCAATCTGGCACTGCCTAATCTTGGATTGGAGGTAGAGTGATCTTGCCATGAGCATTTTTTTAACACCAAATAGCTGTTGACAATCACATGGAAATAACATTTAACATAAAGCGGGAGACAAAGGTCTTTGCAGAATATGATGATGTTTCCCAAACCTGTTATTTCAAGGGTGGATAAAAAGAAACAATGTGTACGAAGGGCAGTTCTTGGGTCCTTCAAAACCTTCATGTTATGTTAACTGAAGGGGAGCAGCTTCTACAGCCTCCTACTCTCTACAGCCTCCTGCATCTAAGAGCCCAGGAGAGGGTGACTACAGTGTTACATGGTGAGTAGTCACTACCAAGTTTGCTTTTATGTTAATGCGCCTGATGTTGTCACCACTTATAATTTAGAAGCCTCAGACTTCTCCCCTTCTGCTTTCTGTGGCCTGGTATTTTCAGGCTTCTCACAAGTCAGAGGAAAAAAATGCATCTCATTTTTCAAAGGCCAGAACTGCTGGTGCAGAAAATAGCTAAGTGCTAGGGACTGAGCTCTGCTTCTGCCTTCATTGGGATAAATCCAGCATCCCTCACTGCCTTCGGCTGATTTACTCCCCATTTGGTGTCACCAAAAGCAGAATTTGCCTCTTGATGTTTTTCGATGGCATTAAGGCCTTTAAAGAAAATCCTACAAAAAGATTTAGGTGCAAACAAAATCTCCTGCTTTTCACAAATCTGTCTGAACTTACACTGCGAAAGGAAATGCAGGGGAACTGAAGCCTCTTGCAGGGACGGAGGTGTCTCTAACAGGGTCAGCTGTGCATATATTTACACATTATATTAGCAGGAAAAAAGACAAAATGGGTGCATCGTGACCCAAGGTGGTCCAAATGTTCTGTGCTATCATTACTGTTGGGGTCAAAGGCATTGCCAGTTGGTGACTTGATAAGCATGTTGAGCTAACGAGCGACAGCTTAATCAGCACAGATAATTCGTCTGCAATATGTGAGATAATTACACCCTTTTTTCTGATTTTTAGGAACCTTGTGGATTTTTTCAGTCATAAATATGAGATAATGCTGTACAACTTGACCTTCCCAAACAAAGCTTTTGCAGAAAGCAGTGTAATATCCACTGGTTGTTCATGAATATAGCTATCGGCTTATCTAGGCTGGGGTTTTGTCCCCTGCAGCTGACCCACTGGAAAGAACACCAGGAAAACTGCAAGGAAAACCTTTAAAGTTCAGTTCATTTTTGTACACGTGGATAAAACCCATCAGGTTCTAAGTTCAGGGAGTCACGTCTGTTATTTTCTGGGAGACACCAAGGGCAGTGTAGAGGCATCCGCGGGGTCTCATCTTTCATCTTCCCAGAAAGGACCCAGCTCCGCAGCACTTCTGGGGAAGGAAGGTGTCCGCTAAATGCCATAAGCCTTCCATAACCATCCCCTTCACTTGGCACTTCCTTCCTCTGCCCTGGCCAAAATCACACCTCTGAGGGGCTGCCAGTAGGGCCCCCTGAAACAGCAGTTCTGCCTAGAGGCTGGAGACAAAGAGGCGCCATTCAGACAGCCCCTTGGTGTTAAAAAAGGCCGTAGCAGAGCAGGAGGAAGGCAGGACAGTCTGCAGACTCCAAGGTGGCCGCCTTGAACTGCCATGTTAGTCCTGCACTCCAGACAAGATGTGTCAGAAGTCCAGATTGGAGGGTGGGGGATATCCTGTCTCCCACCTCTTTTGGCTCACTTGAATTTCTCCCGTCATGGGCCGGCTGGAATTAAAATAAAGAGTCAGGACTGCATGCTGCCAAATTCCCTCGGTTGTGGTCAAATAGGAACGGCTGCCCATCTCCGCCCCTCGCTCATTTGTTTGTGCCTGTAATAACTGGATTTCCCAGCTGGTCTCCCAGCCCAGGACCTGCTTAACTCCAGTGAGCAAACCGGAGTAGGGGAATTTGGTCCAAGCAGGCAGGTGCAGTGGCTGGATAGCTTGTGGATTTCCCTTCTGCTGCGAAACAACAGTTACTGCACATATGTTGCAAAGATAAGCATTGTTTGCCATCAGTAGAGGAAAAGCCGGAGGCTCGCCGCAATTTGGGAGTCTTGCTGTCGAAGAGATGCGAGAGCAAAAGGTGAGTGTGAAAATAAGGGAGGATGCTCCCTCAGCAGCTGAGGAATAAAAGATGAAGCATTTTGGCTTTGGCTTCTTGCAAACAGGGAGCGCATCTGCCCCAGAGATAGCAGATGCAGAGTTACATCTGTGTCCAGCACTGAGGGGAGCACTTCTGGAGTGTTAGGCTTAGGTTAGGCTTCCCAAGAAGACTTGTTAAAACATAGGAGAGGTCTAAAAATTGCTGTAAGCACCAGTAGGGGTGCAAAAAACCCCTTCACAGTTCCATTTAGCAATCTACAGCTTAGCAGAGAGGAGGGTAGGCGGTAACTTGACCGTGGTCGGTAAGTACCCCATGAGGAGAAGATTTCTGACACTGGAGGCTGATTAATTGAGCGGACAAAGATGAAGTGAGCCTGAAGTGCTAAAAGCTGCAATTAGATAAACTACACCTAGAAGTAAGGTGAGTGGTCCTGAGTGAAGGGAATTAAATACTGGAGAAATTTGCCTGGGGTGGCAGATCCTAGTTTACTCCTCTGCGTCATGATGGCCACACACACCACTTTCTCTTCTTGATGTTCCCTATTTCTTTTCGAGCTCCCTTTTGTCTTTTCCAGGGGACTCAGGGGACATTAGGGCTTGAGATGACTTAAATGTCCCTCAAACCATGCGCGGAGACAGCAACAATAACAAAGAGCCCAACAGAAGGTCCAGGCCAGAGGGGTTCAGTGTTTACCTGCCAGGATACCCCAATTCCCAGACCAGCCAGGAAGACTTGGCTTTCCACTAAAGCATTTGCTTTAGGGATGGAGACTCCAGATTCCCCCCCCGCCCCGTCCCATGTAACGTTTCTGAGGGACTAAGAGAGGGAGAGTGGTCCAGCCCTATATATAACAGGTGATCCATACATATGACCAGTGCCACCAGCACCACCAGCCTTGTTCCACCCCATAAAGCAGCATCCACTCCTGAAGTCGATGGAGCTCCATGAGGCCCAGGCTGGGAGGAGAGTAAGACCTCCTGTTTCTAACAGCCTCTAATCCCTGCCCTCCATAATCAGTTTTAAAATGGCCATCAAATCTTCCCTCTGCCTCTAATTGAAAAAGTGATGTCAGCAGTAATCTGCTGCCCCAATTTATCCCCATATATTTGGGCAGTTTGGGCTAATGCAGTGTTTCATAAACATATGTTTTAATGCAGCCATGCGCGCGCACACACAAAGAGAAAGCTCTGAACATGCTGCACTAGTTACAGAGACTAATGCCTTAAATATTACTTTTAATACTAATGTCAGATTATTAAAAACATAATCCATTCTCCTGATTGGACCTAATGTAAGCAGGAGGATAAGAGGGCTTCTATCCATGCATTAACACATTTCATGGAGTGTAAAGCCACTTTCTTCCTCTTAAAACATAAGGTCAGGAACTAATAGAATCTGTACTTCAAGTGGGTTTTTAAAATATATTACATAGAAAGTTTAGTGAAAGTTAATCTGTTGATAAGTGTTGGCTGGAGCTGTGTGGGTAAACAAGAAATAAATGTAATTCACATGCAATTTTTTCCTGTTAAAAACCTATCTGTGCACTTTAAAACATTTGTGTTTAAATAGAACAGAGACCAGCGCTAAGAAGCACTCAGCCTAAAGCAGCTTTATGTAAATGTGTCGTAAGGGACTAAAATAAAGCAAGCTACCCAAATCTCCCAAAGATAAAGGGAGAAGGGCTCTGACCCCACGTGAATTCTCCCCCCATCCCATCCACGTGCCATTCCTGGGCTTCATTCCCGTTCACCCTTCTTGTGTACCTCTCTGTGGCAGCATTCGCTGTCTCCCTCCAGGCTCCCCCCCCCACATCTGCTTTGTGCTGGGGCAGCACCAGGGCTCGGAGATGGTTTGGCAGTGGAGGTGGTGGGACAGCATTCTTGGCACCCTGGTCCTGACCAACAGGTCTGTCACGTCTCCATCACGCTCAGCCTCTGCCAGCCTCTTCCTTGCCAACCACAGGACCTCCTCCGCCACACATTACCACTGTGGCAGGCTGGGTTGTTTCCAAAACCAGTCCCCTTTGCCCATTTCCTTTGCCCAGCCTCTGGAGAGCAATTTGGAAAGCCCAAACCAGGTGCTGAAGCAAAGACAGTATCCACAAAGGGCTGGTTTTTGCACAGGACCCACAAATTTGGCAAACCCATCATTTTTAAGCAGGCTCAGCTCTCTGATGCTGATGGAGGCCAGGCAGCTGACCCTGCTGCAACTCATTTAATTGCTTATCTGGGGGCTTGGGGGGGCTGGCAGGCGATTCAGAAAGCAGGCTCTGGAGCACAGAGCCGGGGTGATGGTCCTCCCAGGGAGAAGGCATGCAGCCAGCTGCCCAGCTCTGCCTCCTCCTTGCTCCAACAGCCTATCTTCTGGGCTGCTCCACCACCACCCTGTTTAAAACAAGAACCATTGGTTCCTCTAAAATGGAACTAAGAGTTGCTGCGGGGGGTGCCGGCTGCCAAGGGAGGGAGACGAGAGGGCAGCGGGAGAAGCAGGAGGTGGAAGCTTGTGCTGGCAGGCACCAGGACTTGGCCCCCGTGCTCCCAGCCACATGCCAGAGATTTAAGCTTCATAAACAGGCTCCAGCCACCAGAAGGAGATTGATGACATATGGATTTCATACATTTAGCAAATGAAAGAAAAGCTCTCTATGGCTGCATGAGATTAGCAGAATTTATGTACTGTTCCTTATAGCAAGGGTCCTGGAGGAGGGCTGCATCACCGAGACACTGGCAAGGGTGTGCGTTCAAACCTTTGCACCATCACTACAAGTCACTCACGGTCATACTTGTCTCGATGGTGTTGGAGAGGGCTGACACCCTCCGAGAGCCAGGCAGGAGGTTTGGGGAGGGCACTGCATGGCTGGGGCCACCCACAGGAAAGCAGTGGGGATGGGGACCCAGAGGAAATTGAGGTCCAAGTGGGTCCAGACCCTCCCTGTAATGAAATCAAGCAATTCCCCTCCTCTGTCTTTCCAGTGGCACACGTTGCGACCGGTCCTTCAGGCGGGTGCCCGAAGGTAGCTGGTATGTGGCACAGGTCCCTGACTGCAACACAGGGATACTGGCAGCATGGGGGCTATGCGGTGCTACATGCATGGCCATGTGGCCTCTTCTCCGTTGCCAAAATGAAGGTGGTGCCTTGTGAGGAAAGGCAAAGTGGTTGCTCGTGTGGCTGCAAGCTGTGCTGGGACTCAGGGGATTCGGGCTGTCTCCCTGGCTCTCTCTTTCTTAGGATCCCACTATCCCATCCCTACACAAGCATCGTGCAAAAGCACAGGGAGGTGGCTCTCCCTACACATGGTTGGGGCCAGAAGCTGTATGGTTGCAGCAAAGGGGATGAAGGTCCACCTAGTCTGGCACAGCCTGCTTCATTCAGGGTTTAAATACGCTCCGTAAAGCCTAGAGAAGAAATAGTGGTGCAGAGTATTGGAGGAAGGAACAGATAGACAAGAATAAGTGTCAAAAGTTTGGCTTTTGTTCAGTTCCAGGGAAATGTGGAACAAAGTGATTTGGCATTTCCCACCCTGTCATACAATTTAGACAACACTTGCCGGTATGGAAATAAGTTGCTGACACTGTTTTCAACCCAGAAAACTTGGGCTGCTACAAGTTCTTTGGCCAACTAGTCTAGTACCACCAAAATCAAACAGCAGGACCTTTCACTCAGGAGGTTCAGTTTCCAGAAAAAAAACTTTTCCCTTCAGATATCCTCAGGACACACCTGTTAACCCTGTCAAACTTCAGGCACCAGTTCATGAGCAAAGTCACTAAAGAAGGAAGGAAAAGAAGTAAAAGAAAAAGCTAGGATGCTGGATAGTGAGCCCCAGTCATTGCATGGCCATGTTATTTTGGTAAAACAGTAAGACAGCCCTTTGAAAGAAATGAAAATTGTTTTGAGAGTCTGACGGTGGTACAGAGCAGGAGGGAGCTGCTCTCTAAACCCCTTATGTGGCTTGTGTCCTTAGCAGAAGCTAAGCACGCCTCGGGGGGATCAAAAATCCCTACAAATGGGACTTCCTTGGCCATCTATAAGGCTATGATTTTGTCATGGCAGCCACAGGAGCCATGAATTTGAATTAACTCCATGAAATCTTACAAATGGATGGAGAAATACCTCTAATTCGGCAGATTCTTTTTTTCGTTTCCAAAAGATAGTGTCATGCCATGAGCTGATGGCAATTCAAATCAGAGGAGATATCACTCAGCAGGGAATTAGTTTTTGTAGCTGTGCCTGTGTCCAAGACATGCAGCTGAGTGGGGATGTGGAAGGAGTGAGAGAGCACTACCAAGGTCAGAACAAGATGTGGAAAACAGAAACTGGAGCTCGCAAAGAGGCAGTGGCTGGTCTGGCATTGCCAGCTGGGCAGTGTCACTGGTCACACCAGTGTGTGCTTTTCTGTGTTTGAAAATTTACCACGTTTGGCCAAATTCAGAGACTTTATGGGTGCAGTTTCCAATAAAATACTTGAAACCCTCTTGAACCTTGGTGTCACTGAAGCGATGGCATTCCCGCTGTGGCCGCTGCCCTCCGAGGTGTTGGTCGGTACCCATCAGCAGCCCTCTGGTGAGACAGTGGTGGGTATGAACTCACAGATGGCAGCTCCAGCTCAGGGTCACATCTCCACCAGCTTCTCTTCAGAGTAAATGAGCACCTCCATGTGCTGTTAGTGAAAGGTGTAGCTGTCTGTGCATGTGTAGGTGGCTCAGGCAGGTGTTCATGACAGATATTGTACCATTGAAAGGCACCTTAAGCCAAGTGCCTCATTTGGTATCATTCCAGGGACTTTTCCCCCCTCCTCTTACCTCCTCCATGACATAAGGTGAAATTCACTGCTCTGAACCTGTAGTTGCATCATCTGCTGGAAAATCCCTTCTTCTTTAAAGTGTGTATTAAGCAGCGTCATCAGTGTGACAAGCAACTGTGGGTTTCATTTTCAGCTTGCCTCTCTTTTGGGATTCCTGGCACCAGAGACAATGTCACAACCCCCAAGTCCCTCTGATCCTTCAGCAAGATCTCCCCTATTCCCACACAGCCAAAATGGAGTGAAGATTTCCCTTAGGAGAGCAGGATAAGGGCAGACAACAGCTTTATGTCTCATACTTATTTCAGCAAAGGCTTCACAGCAAAGGCACAGCGGGAGCATGGTGGGACTTGTCATCCTCACAATAGAGCATCCCATCCCTAGGCAGGCAGAGTGGGGCTAGGCTGGTGGTGAGATGCCCTGAGGGAACATATTGCCCATCCAAAGGGAAAGAAAGGTGTTAAATAATGATGGATAAAACCATGCCTGGCTCCTGGGCAGCCAAGGGCACAGGAGTGGGTGTGTAGAAGGGAAAACTCAGCACTTGACCCTTCTGGGAAGACCAGCAACAGCTTGGCCATATTTGAGCCCTTTAATCCACACCATTTTAATTTACAGACCATAGAGAGGAACTGATTGAAATAGGATTCCATTGCAATGTAGGTAAGTGCCTTGAAATATCACCCTCTTACTCAAGGACCAGCTCTTGAATGCCTCATGTAGTTTGTGTTTAGCCTTTTTTAGCTTGCCTCTGGTTTGGTTTGGCTTCCTGGCTGTTGCATCGATCAGTGTGTATAATCCTGTAAAGACTTGGCTAAAGCATTAATCAGAGTAGCCTGATGGAAATCGTGACTGATATATGAATGACCTACAGGAGGCCAAGGTGGTGGCACAGGACAAACTGCCCCCCAAATGGCCAAGAGGGATGGGGAGGAAGGGAGATCCCTCTGCCACGGCAGGGTGACCCCATGCCCTGTGCAACGAGGTGGGTGTAAGATCATAAGTCTTTGTTTTGACCTCCATATAAAAGGAGAGTCAGGAACTGTGTAAGCCTTGTACTGACCAGCAGGGTCTGCATGTCCTTGTGCAGGTGCAGATGTGTTAACACCTTGTCCCGTGGATCAGTAGCATGTCAGGACCAGGTCCTGTAAACAGGGAGGCTGGCTATGTCACTGCCATCCCACCGAGCCTGCGGCTGATATTTAGGAGGCAAGACATGCACTGGGCTCTCTGGACAGAAGATTCACCAGCCTGGAGGTCTCTGGGGTGGCACCACTGGGACCTACCACAGAGGCATCCCCATGGCTGCACTGTACCTTCCAGGAGTGTGGCAGTGGCCTCAACCACTGCGTTGTCCCCAGGGCCAATTCACCCTTCGCTTGTGGTCCTTCAGAAATGTCCTCACCATGTCGCTCACTTTCCATGACCACAGCCTCCTCCAGCAGACACCTAGATCCTACCAACTTTCATGACCCAACTCCCTAACTTATCTTTCCTGCTTGGAAGGTCTTCCCCATCTGCCCCTATCACGGTAGGAGTGAAAAGAAGAGAAGCAAAGACACTACTCATGACAGGAGGCAATTCTGGAAGGCTGTCATGTGGGGCAGAAGGTAGACATTCCATTAAGGAATGATCTGTGTGACCATTACAGGACTAAATTATGGCAACTCGTTTGCACATGACATAAGGAAAGAGGCAGCTCGTTTACTGAGCTTGGGAGCAGCACGCTGGACAATACAAGGAGAAGAGGCTAAAAATCACCTGAGAACACAGGCAGCTGAAGTTTAAAACATTAACAAATTTGGCAATGTCTCCTGTTTGGCAGATCAGTGAGTATTGAAACAAAATGGGGCCAGAAGCTAATTATATGGAAATATTTCTATTTGCACATTTCACTGGAAGGCAAAGCAGAGAGTATAACTAATGTATCTCCACAACTGACAGGAATATTAAGTTTTTCTGTCATTTTGCTACCACAGCTACCTTTCTCAGCATGCATTCTGTCCTAGTTCCTATTAAGGTGAGAGCAGAATCAAACTCATTAATTGTCTCATTTTAGATATGATAAGAATTTAGTGGTTGGTGTTAATTAAACTACAAAACAACTCCTTTTGCTGTGGTGTGCATTCCAAGTTGGAGCAATTAATTCACTCACTTAAACTGATCAAGATTTAATTACCATCAGTCTGTGCAATTACTCCATAATTAAAGTAATTTGGTTCATTCCACTCGCTGACAGTGTCATTGAGCAGCCATTCATAGTACCAAAAGAAGTGATAATTAACTTAAAGAACAGCTCAAGGCAGTTTTACTCTGACTTTTACTTATTTCTAAATATACCTATATGGGAGAAAGAAGTCTATCACATAATACAGGTGCTTCCCTAGTAAAGGGTTTCAGATATTTTGTGTTCATTTTTTTTTAGCCAGCACACTGTATCAAACCCAATTTTGGATAAGGCTCTGTAGTTGTCACCAGACAACATGGCATTTTGTACAAGCAAGCACAATGAAACCTGGATCCCTCCAGCAGTACAGACGTTCCCTGCCTATTCCTGGAGACTCCTCATCAGGAAAAAAAAACAAAAACCACAATAAAAAGCTCCCTCCACCCAGATAACACTGCAGGCTCTTAGATCTTATCAAGTATCTCGGACAGAGCAAGTCCCTGGTCACTGGGACCAAGGGAAGGCAGAGGAGTCTCGGTTTTTAACGATCAATGTTCTTAGCCCCCAGGTTTGTTGACAAAAAGCTTGATGTAAAAATACTCCAAAAACTGAGACAAGTGAAGACAAGTTAAAAAAAAAGGCATGTGGCTTTGAAGCTAATCTCGTGTTTGGAGAGTGGTGGAATCTGGCTCAATGGGGTTTTTTTAGCTTGGAGTGTTGGAGACACTACAAAGAAAACCTGATGGCCTTAGAGCTCACCAAGAGCATCTCTATGAAACCTGACCTACCGCTGTTACCATCCATCAGCCCACTTGCTTCCCCCTTCACTCTGTGCAACATCTTCACCTCCCGGGGGGTGTCCATACTTAAAGCAGCTACAAGCACAGGCTATCGGGGTGCTTCACCGGCTGCCCTTGGTCCTGTTGCAGGAACTTTGCTGGTTGCAACAAGGGCTGAGTCAGTTACTCAACGTATTTTCAATGGGAACTACAGTAGGTGCCTGCTTTACCTTGTGTAAGGCACTGAACTTGGAACAAATGCAAGGCTAGAGCACTTGGAAGTATTTTTGTATATACCAATGTCATGTTTAAAATAATGTTAAATATCTGGTCTTGGTATTCACGGCACATCTATTCAGAACTCAATTTTGTGCTTATTTTATTGTAGAAAATTATTTTGCTGGTAGAATTATTGCTCAAGAATTGGAAGTGAATATTGCTGCCTGTTTTCAGAAAAGGGTGTTTGTACTCAGAAGTACAAAGCTGGTACCAGAAACCTCTGTGCTGAGCCACCTTCTAAGAAGTCAGACTTACTAGACCAGTCTAATCTTTCCCCAGTAACCTTGTAAAATGCCCATGCCAAGCTCTCTGCAGGATGGGCAGAGAAAGAGGCAGACAGATCCATCTGTCCTTGCTTTTGAAGGATGCTGGGGCTGGAGTGGCAAAGGTGACCTTCAACAGATTGTCCACCCATTTCAAAGTTAAGCCTTCTCAGCCCACACACAGAAATTCAAAACATGACCTGTCACAACCATTTGGACATGAAGCATGCAGTATTTGTGCTGAATTTTTTTCCCCACCACAAAGATGATGTTAATCTGGAGAATCATCTCAAACAAGTGGAAGAAGCACAGTAGCTATCCAGGGAGCCATTCATGAGAATCAAATCAATTGCTGGTATTGGCCTTTGCCAGGCTCTCTACTGTCTCCATCCAGGCAGACATACAGGGTGGATGTCACTTAATTTGAGCTATATGAGAATTAGGGGCCCAGTTTTTGTTAAAAGTACAGATTTCCTCTCCTGGACAGAGAAACACCTCTGGAGAGCAACTCCTGCCATTCTGAGTGGAGCTTAAGATGGCTGAGATGTGTCATCTCCTTGAAGCGCCCATCTTTTCTCACGAGCATCATGGGGAAGCCAGGCCAGCTTGAGCTGACAAAGATGAATCCGCCCCATGCTTCAATAGGACCGTCTGTCCATGCTCAGCCTCATCCTACAGCAAACACATCATCTTTGGTTTTCTCATACGCACATCTCATGGGTGCCCTTCACTGGTTGCAGAGATGGGTGTTGAGGTGAACGGTGTTGGCGGCACTATGAGATGTACGTTCTTCCCTCGTAACCTGTGCACATCCTCCTGGAGCACCCTTTCCCTTGCGGGGGACCTCAAGTGTGTGCATAACCCACTCCAAGAGCACAAGGCACAGGGAGCAGCATCAGGTTTGGAGATCTTTCTTGTGAGAAGAGATAAAAGGAGCTGAATTTACAGAGACCAGGAAAAAAAAATGTCAGGGGTCTATGATTGCATCTAAACCCAGGTAAACATTAGGTGTCCTTGATCAGAGAGGCAGCGTGGACCACAAACACACCAGGTTCAACTGACCATGAATCAGCCTGGAGAAATGAAGTTTTGTAATCATCATGGCTGGCTGATTCTGATCAGAGCAGTGGGAGGAAAACGAGGTGGTTTAAGCAGAAGGTGAGCAGCTACTAAAGGGGATTACGGACCCTGGTTCCATGTGGCAGCAGGTCCCGCCTGGCCCCGTAGCCCTGTGACCCACTTTGGAGGGTCTTGCTTGGTCTTGCTCTTGGCTTTTCCATCAGCCATTAAAGCTGCAATTCTCAGCAATGCGACACCTCCTCAGAAAGCTGAATTGTGCCACGAATTATTCCTACACCTGCAGCATCCATAAAGGAGAGCTTTTTGGTTGGGCTCCCAAATGCTTGTTAGCCTTCTGTGACTCAGCAGTGGCTAAGTTAATGTCAGCTGTACCCAGGGGAAAACCTTCAATATTTCTTTTTACTTAAAAAGAAAGAAGAAAAAATCCCAAACATTATTTTTAAGCTCCTGAAAGAGTATTACAAAAGAATGAAGAGGAAGAAAAAAAGAGACTGTGTAAAGATTGCTTACCAGAGTCCTTTTACAATAGTCAGCCACACAACAGAAATAGGTGGACATTAATTCATGCTAACCTAGCACACCTAAATACCATTAATTCATCAAAACTAATAACATTAATTCCTTCAAAAATGAGATTAAAGACAGGCACCCCTTGCAGTCATAATATGTGGCTGATGACACTAAAATAAAACCTCCGGTATACAAAGCTACCAGCAGAGCTTGCAGAATCTCACAAATTGCAGCTGGCAATACATAAATCCTCGAGACAATATACCTTATTTTCCAGAGAGCGGGTGTTTGCAAGCCAGTCGCCAGGCAAAAAGGAAAGCAAAGCCATATAACTTCTCTCCCAACACAGGAGTTGTTGCGAGAGAAGGATGATGCCACTTGGACCAATGCTTACCTAAATCTGTCAAGCCAGAGCAGGATTTAGGGCACACGTCCTGGGAACCGCATTTGTTTTAAATTTGCAAACCCAGCTAGCAGAAACAAAGCATAACTCAGAGCTGGAGGTGCCCTGATCTTCTGGTAATGGGGACACGACTTCGGGTACACCACCTTCCCTCACTGGTTGATATTTGAAGAGCTGGAAAAGGTTTTAGCAGGACCTGCTGATGCCTCTGATGGGTGCTGAGATGGTCTTAGGGTGAATAAGGGCTCAACTATACATTGCTTTCTCACCGGGCTGCATCCAAAGGCAGCTGTAAGTCACCTAAAAGCTTTCCTTTTGACTACAGTGGGCTTGGGCTGTTGGCCTGGCAGTGGATGGCGAGGTGGCACACCTTAAGCGCAGGCTTGGGCAGTGATGGGTGAGAAATATTAGATAAGGTTAGCACAACTCCTTTGTCTCAAAGCAAATGGAAATCTGAGAGTTCAGCTCCCGTATTCAGGGTCAGAGCTAGCACCAGGATTTGCATCTATCTGCTCACTTTCCATGTCTTATCCTCTGCCTCATCCTGTCCCCAGAGGCATGGAGGAATGAGTGTGCTCGGCAGCCAGCTGCCGTGTCCTGCCTGTCCCTTCCTCCCTCCTTTGCTTACTCCTTGGTGGAGACATCCCTTTGTGCTTGTCAAGGGAAGCGCTGACCAGGGCTTAATGTGGACTTTGGTGATGGGAGAGCCACTCATCTGCTCCGGAAACATCCTTTTGCTACTTCTACTACTCCTATTTCAAGTGCATGTATCTGATCCCAGTGCCTGGCTGAGCATCACCAGGGTCCTATTTAGCTTGGGTCACCGGTGTGACCCTGCCACTGAGGTCTGTCACACATCCTTTCTATTCCCCCTGTTGTACCCATTGCATTTCTCTTTTCTTCCAGACTCGGGCAGAGGGTTTCACCTGCATCCAGCAGGATGGGCTACTAGACCTCAGCCTTTGCCCCAGGGCTGCATTTGCCTGGGACAGCAATAGGGACTGCTGCCCGCAGGGGGACCCTGACAGTGTGTGCCATGTCCAGCACATCTCCAGGTGCTGGACCCACAGCCGTGTGGTACCTACAACTGTGTCTGCGTTGATCTAGGACTTTCATTGACTCCACTTGGAAGTAATAGAGTTGTGGGCAGGCCTGGGAGGGCATTCACAAACTTGCAAATTCACAAATTTCTATGTATTGCACTCAGAGGTCTCCAGTCTACAGATCATGGCCAGGTTGAGAGCAAGATCACCTACTACTGCTGGGGGCCACAGGGACCCAGAGGTGTTTGCAGGAGGCAGCGGGATGCTGCTTGCACCACTGGCTTGCCCGGCAGCACCACCCAGGGCTTGTGAAGGATGGCGCTGGTACCACCGACCATTTGAGGCAGCGCCGATACATCCGAAACACCGGAGGTATTATTTCAGATTAAGACCAGATTAAGCCCATTTAATTTCAACTCAGATTAAGCCCCTATTTAGAACCTGGCCCTGTTTCCAATGCAGCTGGGCTAACCCCTCCCCTCGAGGGACTGTAAATCATCATGGCTGGGTGTTGGGTACCACCCAGCCTCTCCCCTCCATCCTCTTAGCACAGACCAGTTAAAACATTGAGTTACTAAAACAAGGCTCGGCTTGTGAAAACTCATTTAAGAGTAGAGCCACACATGGCTTTTGGGATGGGGTTTAATGCTTTGTGGCTTCAGAAGGGACACCAACGCCTGCTGCAGTCCATGGGGGCTTCGGGCAGACGTGAGCACTGAGGAGCTGTGCCGGTTTAATCTCTAAATAACAATGGAAGTGCAAGTGTGTGTATTACTCCAAATGAATGTATCACCCACACATGCTACGCTCTCTGCATATTTAATTACACAGCGCTTTCTCCTGCCCTGCTTTTTAAGAAATACTCCACAATCCATCAGTGACTTTCATAGAATAACTGATTTTCATGAAATTTAGGGAAAGAAGAGTTTTGGACCCATTCAGACTAGCTGGAAGGTGGCCGTGGTGAGAACGTAATCAATCTCACTCGTTTTTTATTGCTATTTATGTTACCAGGGAGGTAAATACCAGGGCATCTGGAAGGTCCGAGTCCAGACCAGACGTGGCAGTGAAAGGAGATACAGAAGCCCCAAGACAAGAAAAAAATCTCTATTTCCCAGATGTAACGGTGAAGTGCAGCACGGGAGGGATGCAAATAAGCGTGCACAGTGAAAGAACAAGATGCTTTTTCTTTGACTGAGAGCTACAAGTCTTCAAGGTTTCTTAAAAACCAGGCGCCACAGCAAAGGCAGGCTTTGCGGCGCTTGTTTTTTTATTTGCTAGATTTCTGGAGTAGCTCTTACTCTAACTTGCCCAACACAGCTTTCATCCTAACCCTGCATTGGCCTGTGATATTAGGCGACTGTGTGGTGTATTTTCACTTCCTATTGACTGGTTGTGTACTTCCCTCCTGCTAATCCCTTGTTAATAGACACTTTCTTTGAGCCAGCTGAGATCTGACTTATGTTGTCTTTGTGCTTCTTGCAGATTTTATTATTTGGATATCTTTGTTTTCATTATTTCCAGATTTGGGGATTTTTTCTCTTTTCTTCAGATTGATTCGTGCAGTTAGAGATGGGCTGGCCTCCCACGGCTCCTGCTTGCATTTGATCCGGGAGTGGTGGGAGAGCAGCTTCTCGGCTGCAAATAGCTAAGTCCTGCACTTCAGCTGCCAAAGCCAAGAGAAGACCCACTTTTGTCTCGCGCTGGAAAGCACCTCTCACTTGCAAAACAAAAAATAAAGCAATTCCACTGCTCCCTTTGCTGAACTGGGTTGCACTGGTTTTAACTGGGCTCTGCTTGCAGGTGCGCACCCAGCAAGCTAGAAACCACCTGCAGTGGCAGGGAGGCAGCAGCTTGAGCAAGCAGGAGCAGGGAGACCCCCATCTCTGGCCCTGGGATGCTGGGGGACCCTGGGAGCTTCTGAAATGTGGAGCATGAGGCTGACGGAGCGTGTCTGGGTGCAAGCTGCCATGATGTGGGGAAGCCAATGGTGCCATCCCTGGACATGGTACCCATGGTGGTGAGGATGCACATGCATGGCAGATTCAAGGACACCGCACTGACCTTCAGAGGAGGGACAAAGCACAGCCCATGGGGCAACAAGGAAGGATGGAGAACCCAGACCGAGTCCCCTGGCAGTGGGATGAGCAGGGTCCCTCCTCCAGGAGGGACGTGAGACCCTCTGGGCAAATTGAGGGTTGCAGTGGAGGGCAAGGACAGGCTCTGGTGGGAAAGCAGAGAGGTGGAGATCCAGCAAAGCCACCGGCAGAAGGGAGACACAGAATTAGACTTAGTCTTCCCAATCAACGTTTCTTCTTCTGACACAGCCCTGGGCAAGGAGCAGAGCTATACAACCATTTTTTTCATGTATGTATATATAGTTTAGCCCCATCATCCTTAGGATGGGCACTAAGCTGGTCCAGGGAGGAAAGGCAGAACAGTCTGTATTGGCATAACCTGTGCAGTCCCTGGAGAGCTGAGGCGGCACGTGGGGACCAGACACGCCACCAAGGGCAGGTGGGAACCGAAGCAATGTTGCATCGGGTTTTCAAGACAAGGGAGGAAGGTGTTTTCTGGTGCAGAAATCAGAAACCTGCCCACAGTTTCAGGAAAGGAGAGAAAAATAAAAACCCTAAGAGTTCAGCCAAAGGGATGTGGTTTGTGGGTGAATTTCTCAGCCAGGGCAGCAGAGCCTGGTGCTGGTCATGGTGGAGCTGTGGCCAGGATGTCCCTGGAGCTGAGGACCTGCTGTTTGCAGACCATAAGCTGCTTCCAGCTAAATGCCAGAGCCCAGAAGAGTCCTGGCATGTTCAGCGTCCCCACTTTGTCTTCTCAGTGCCCTCGCCTCAAAAAATCAAAAACAAATCTGATATTTTGATGCTTCCTGATAAAAGTTACAGCTGTCAAAATGACCTTTTGGTTAAACAGCAATAGCTGGCATTAATCCTATTATTTCATCATGATTATTATTGTTTTATCAATCCAACACAGCTGCCATTTCATCTTGCACTAAGTGAATTGAAGTTCTCAGCTGGGGCATGCCACGCTCTCAGATGTGTGAAATGCTGATAGCCGCAACATGAATCACCCCTCCTTTTCCCTCCTGGGACCCCACACTTGACTCCAAATCTACACTGAGATGGTCAGAAAAGTCAGCTCAGCATCAAGAAAAATAATCTCTTTCCAGATCATAGATGCATCAGATGAAATTCATGGTTATCTTTTGTGGTGCCCATGGCTCCTCACAGCTGGGCAATATGAGAACATTCATCAACTTCTGCAAAAGGAAGAAATGCGATAGAATTGCTGATGTCTTAAAAGAAATAACAAATTAATATAAGGCAGTCCTACTCCAAGACTGATTTTAAGGCAGATAAAGACGAGGGCTAAAGCATTTCAAATCCAATCCAACAAAGTCCTTAAGCGCATGCTTTAAGGCAAGCGGAGGAATAATGCCATCGACTCAAAGGGGTTGTTTATCTGGTTATATTTATGAGGGCGCTTAAGTGCTTTGCTGGATCACAGTGTCAGGTGTGAGAGGCGTAACACCCTGCTCGTCTGCCTGTAATGACCTGAGCACACACGACCACGCTGGTGTGAGCTGCTCACAAGCTTTACAGGGAGATGCACGCAAAGGAAGGTACGGCTGTGACAGAGTTCATTATGAGGACAGCAAAGCCTGAGTAGGTGGCTGGGGAAGGTGGTGGGGTCTCATAGGAGGTCTTTAGGAGTCAGTTAGACAAATATCTGATTTAGAGATTGCTGATCCCACCTGAGAGCCAGGCATGGATTAGGTGGCTTTTGGAGGTCCCTGCTAGCCTTAGTTTTGTTTTCTGTGCAAGGGAAGGATTGGATTCACAGGAGGTAGTCATGCTGAGCTGGTTCTGCTAAGCCCTGCCTCTGTGCTGCACTGGATAGACATGAAAATGGGTATATACAGATATGAGCATGAGCATGAGCAGGGGCATAGGCATGAGCAGAGGCATGGGCATGGGCATGGGCACGGGCATGGGCACAGACATGGGCATGAGGATGAACATGGACGCGAGCAATGAAGTTAGGTCTGAATCACCATCAGGGCCCTCTGGGACCCACCTGATAGCAGGTGCCTGGTGGCAGTGGGAGCCCATTCTGGGACTAGGAATGTCCCAGGCCACGCAGCGAAGAAGCGACAATTATTCACCAGAGCTGTTCCCTTCCTCAGGGCTTCCCAAGGACCTCATCTCCAGAGACTTCAGCCAACGCAGCAAGTCCCTTCTCCTCTTGCAACTCTGTGCCTGGACTCCAGACAAACCGAGACTGAACCCCTCTCCCAAGATCAGGGTGACCATCCCAGAAAAGGATGAGCTTTAGAGGATCCCTCTATTTAGGAAATGGTGTCGGACAGTGCTTTCTTCTTCTGCAACTCTTCATTTGTCCTTTACAAGGTTCTGTGATTTAAGAACGTGTGTTAAATCTTCTGCAACAATCAATTCAAATATACAAGTTTGGCTATTCAAATTACTTTTCCAAAAGTACTTTAAAATGCATTAAGTTATTAATTGCCTGCTGGCACTTTAATCAAATGGGAAAATTGACATAGCCAGAGGCATGTATTTTTGTGGAAAGGAAATTTATTTAAGAAGAAACAGCAGCTCTTACTGCTTAATTTAAACTGAGAAAACTGTGGAAAATCAACTGCTATGGAAAATTAATAAAACATTTCCAGCTGCAAACAGTGACTAATTGTACAAGATGAAGACTGCCTGGAATTAATAACTTGCAATCTTCTGTGTGAAGAACCCCCTACCAGTTCAATTTACTGGGAGATTAAATTACTTCTAAGTTTGCCATATTAAAACAGAACATGAATAAAATGTTAGTGAAAGCACATCTATTATTTACTGTCTGTGATATGGATATAATTATTTCCAAACAACCACAATGTGACGTGACTGGCAATATTTAAGTTATTTGCTAGCGAATGTAGTTATACCACCTCGGTTCCTATAAAAGCAGCACAAATGGGTTTCTACAGATGACATAGTCCTGCCACGGGGAATTATCTCCCCACCCCCTGCCCCGTGGTGCCCAGCATCCCTGTCTTACTGCTCCTTTAGCACCACCACCAATATCACTATGCTTCTTCCCCCACTGCCCCATGTCATATGAACTCATGCCTCTTTTGCTTTGCTCGATTTGGGGTTTTTTTCCCCTTTTTTAAAGTTGACTGCATTGAATACCTGGTGTAAACAAGAGCTTTGGCGGTGGTAGAGCATAATCAGGCAAATGTTTTCCCTGCATGCAAGGGGTCCTTGCTGAACCCCGTGCAGAAAGCTCACCTGCGGAGCCAGCAAACTTGTGCTTATCTTTTTCAAAGCGTGCCAAGTTCGCGGAGTGCATAAGCTTGTTCCAAGGGAGCAGAAAATAGGAAGGCAAGAAAGAAACAAATCAAGGTGAGAAGGTATTTGCTAAAACCCAAACAAAACCCAGCGGCATTTTGAAGCCCAAGAGGGAGCAGGAGGTGGGAGAGCCACAGAGGATGGAGGAGTTGCCAGCCCTCAGGGATACCCACGGGTATGCTGTGCTGTGGCCCCAGTGTGTCGATGGATGCTGAGATAAAGCAAAGAAAGAGGTTGTGCAATGTGCGGTTTAAGTGGAGATTTTTAATGCACCAAGTGGGCTGGGAATGAGGAGGGACCACCTGGGACATGTTTTGGGGCTGATGTGGTTGTCCACATGCTCACTGCCCTGCCATGAGATGCAAAACACTTCCAGGACCTTAGCGTAAAATTGAGACCCTATAAAAAGACCCCAGAATATAAGGTGTTGCAGAGAGAGGGCATGGGAGGAGGTTAATGTGCTGTGGGGTGCCAGTCCTTGCCCTCCACTCAGAGAAGACATGGAGGAGTACCCTGCTTTAGAGAGGGGAAACTGAGGCATGGAGCAGCCTGGAACAGCCCGTCTCTGGACATCAGGCTGGGTCATTGTGTTGGGCATCTTGCAGTCACAGCCCCCGGTGGGGAGACCCACCCCATGTCCCTCTCTATCCAGCCGGCCACTGAAGGATGCCCAAACTGACACCCACAGCAAAGCCTCGTGACTGCTCGAGGATGTAAGGGCATGTTAAAGTGCTCTTAGGAAGCGAAAAAAGTGGTGAGAGCAATGAAGCTGGATGACCTGCAGCAGGAATGACTCAACAACTCATTCAAATAGAAATCAATTATTTACCATTAAACGGGACTGTCTTTAAAGCTTTGCACAGACATTATTAACTACAGGTGCAATAAGCCAAAGCTGTCCGGGCAGCGGGATCAGAGAAGGACCGGAGCAGCCGCACTGCACTGCCCCAGAGCCCACCTCACCCTAGAGCTCTTGTGCAGCACCAACAGTCGCTGCTGCCCGAGTCAGAAGTTGTTAAGCATGGAGTGGTACCTTCACATCTTTTCCTCACCTCCACTGGTCTGCCACGCAACTGCTTCCAGCCAGGGCTGGTCCTATGGATCTTCAGGGGTTCCTGCAGTGAAGAGGTCCACAGTTTCATCATGTGTCCTGCGATGAAGGGCTTCCTACAGCTCCTCAGAAATGACGCAGTGTTATGGGTTTCTGTGGCATGGTTTTCCTTGGTGGCAGGGGAGGGGGGCTGCAGAGGCGGCCCCTTTAAGAAGATGCTGGAAAATTCGCCGCCCCAAAATGTCGGACCCGCC
>VYZV01031117.1:28936-68856 GCA_013401275.1 Pandion haliaetus | reverse complement strand
GAGGAATCTTCCCCCTGAGGAAAGAAGCAGCAATGACGATGTGTGGCGAGCTGACTCAACCCCCATCCCCGATTCCCCTGCGCCGCCGGGGGGAGGAGGTAGAAAGCACCGGGAATGGAGCTGAGCCGGGAAGGCAGGAGGGGTGGGGGGAGGTGTTCTGATGTTTGGTTTCCCTTCCTAATACCCTTGTGTTTTGTTTTTTATTTGATTTGTAGTAAATTAAATGGATTTTGTTTCTTCCCCAAGTTGAGCCTGTCTTTTGCCCGTGACCATAAGTGGGGAGTGATTCCTCCCAGTCCTTGTCTCGACCCACAAGCCTGCCTTTGGATTTTCTCCTCATCCCAACGTGGCCAGGCGCGGGGGTGGAGGGTGAGTGAGCGGCTTCGTGGTGCTTTGTTACCGGCTGAACTGAAACAACGACACGCAGTAACCTGCTAGTCTTGGCTTTATGAGACAAAATGAAATACTGTACCCTCCTCCACCATCCCCACCGCTCAAGACTCTGCAGACCTCTGTCACCTCCCTCTTCTACTGACAGGTTTGTGATGGGGCACTTGCTGGGATGGGATCTCAAAAGGAACCATTTACACTTGTGTTTAAAGGGATTTGGGCATGATCTTTGAAAATAACTATACTGCAAAAAAGGGAAAGGTGCTCTGTGGTAACTGTAAGCATCCTTATTTGCCACTTATTAGTCCCCCAGTGTCCTTCCCAGCTAGTGGTCAGATGGTCCCTCCCACTCTTTGCCCAGGAAGGTCTCATCAGGAGGATGCTGAGCCCAAGCAGAAGGCCCTGCAGAGACAATGTCAGCTCACTCCCAGCTCCTCAGCTTGACACTTGGTAAAAAGCAGCTCATGTTCAGGGACAGCCTTTTGCAATGTGCTTCCAAGGCCTGTGTACGATAATGAGCCTAATTATGGCCATCAGGCACTGAAAGATAAGAAGTCCTTCTTCTCTGTCCACAAATAAATGAGTTGTAGCTCAGCTCTGTAGGTTAATATAGAGAACGTGCATGGATGGAGATGGAGTTTCCCAAAGACGCTTTCACATTTCATAGTTGAGTGTGTCACATTTAATTGCCATATGCGTCACTGTGCAAACCTGGGGAGCTCTTCTCTTGATGTCAGCTTAGATCCGATTGCCTAATTGCCTAATTTAATGTGGAAAACTTGTACACACACAGAGGTACATAGACACATACAACTTAACCCAGCTGTAATCACACAGATTAGACCCAGGGTCTTGTTCCCTTATAGAAGTAGTTAAAAATTATAGAAGTTTGGTTTCAAAGAGCCTCCTTCATGCTGTAGCTTGGATCCCAGCAACTAGAGGTATCAGAGACCATGGGAGCCACCACAGTCCCACCAGCTTTGTGGAAGCATGGTGCTGAGGAGAGTTTGGGGTGTTATGGCTTTCCTCGGCAAGTCATGCGGGTTTTTGGTGCCAGAGTGGTAGCAGGACCTAGAGAAGATGGAGGGAGCAGTGTTGTAGGCAGCCAGGCTCACTGCCACCATGACTTGTTGCCACCATGCCCTGCTGCCACCATGCCTACTAGCACTGTGCCTTTTTCTCAGCCAGGGAGGAGAATTAGCTTTGCTCTGGAGTGGGTTCAAGAACAAGAAGAAACCAATAACCCCCCCACGGCAGGGTGCAATTCTCATAAAAGCGAGCGGCTGTAACACTCACCTGGAGACCTGGCGAGATCTGTTGGCCTGAAGGTCCTCTTTCCTCCCCATACGCGCAGAACTGGGGACGTGTCTATAGCTGCATTTCCACTGACCAGGGACAACCTGCACCAACATTGGCCATGGTGTGACCAGTGAGGAGCAGGAGGAAAAAGGCATCTCCGTGTGGATGGTGACTGGTGTTTAAGGCAGGACCGGCCCCTTTTCCAGCCCTCACACCGCTGTTCACTCCTGTCTGGGACAACCTGGTCTTTCCTTGATTTGAAGGTCCCATTTCCCATGCCATCTCATCTCTGCCACACTTGTCCCACCCGTTCCTGCCACCCTCAACCATCACGTTTCTCTCTGATGTGCCACCAACTCTCCCTTTCTCCCCTCCTTTTGTTGCTTCCCCCCCCCCTTTTTTTTTTCTTCTTTTTTTCCCCTTAAAGAGCGAACAAAACAAAACAAGAAAAAGCAGTGCCAAGCCGATCCTCTTAACCCAATGTTCTTACCCCGGGGAGGGCTCCGGCAGTGCCGAAGCGCACGGTGAAAACCCCCACGCATTTTGTCCTGTTTCTTCATAGCAACTCGAGCAAATTGAAAGCCGCGGAGGGGTGTGCCCCCAGGCACTTGGTAAATCCACTTCCTTTGTCATAACAAGAACAAATCCCACCTTTGAAGTTTTTCCTTCTTGTTACAAGGGGAATGTCTTTTGTTTAATCCATTTTAGCCTTTAATGCCTGACCTGGATCAATCCTGTTGGGTAGATTACACACTACTCACGCCGACTTTAAACTACCCTACAGGGATTTTTATTCCACCCCCCCCCCTTCCCCGCCGCATTGGTGTGAGAATCTCAGCAGTAATCGGCATTACAACTTTAGACCATCACTCACTTTGAAGGAGGAGACTGTCCTTTAACAAAGGGGAGGGAGGGGGAGGAAACCCTCAAATATCAAACAGATTTAATCAGCTTTGAGGTCTTTCAATCTCATATTCATACCAGATCTTTATTAGTTATGAAAATCAGTGCAGAACTTGGCTGGGCTCTGTGTCTCTGTGTCCTCCTCCGTTTCATGCTCCATTCGGGACTGAACTCACTTGCCTTCGCAGCCTTCCCAGTGCCAGTCTGGGGGAAAGCCTGGGAAATATTAGCCGAGGACTGTTGCAAACAAATTGTCAGGGTGTCCAGCACCCACACCACTGCACTGCCCTCCATCCCATTGCTCATACAAGTGGAAAATGCTGAAAACTGCTACTACGAGGACCCAGACATTCATGATGCTGCATGGAGGATAAATCTATACCTGAGTCTATAACTTCCATCTCATTAAACCTTACATTAGGACTTGCTGTAAAAAAGAGGTGACCTCAGCTCTTGCCAGCCCCTTATTTTGCAAAAGAACCTGTAGCATGGGCTTCTTTTGCCCTCTAATAACTATTTATAGCAGACATGTCCTGTCCCAAAGCCTTCTCCTTCCTCCCAAAGCCTGCAGTATCTCTCTTCTTCATAGCATTGAAGCATAGGCTGTGCTGTAGGTCTTGTTGGCAGATTAACACTGGCTTCCTTGTTTTTTCTTGTGGTTTAAGTCTAATCACCAGCCTTGTTCTTGAAGGGATACAAAGCAACAGGACTCAGGCACATGCAGGGCTGCAGGGAACCTCCAGAGCTGATGGCAAGCAGCATTTCCCAGTCCTCCCCAGCTCCAGCATGAGGATGGAGCTAATAACGCTCTCATCAGCCTTGCTTTGCTCCTGGTGGCCACGAAGTCGGTGCAGGAAAAAGTGTGAATGACCCAGCCCCTTCCCAGGAGTTCCGTGTCCTGGAAAGCTCCAAGACAGAGGCTCCACATGGTCCCTTCTCCACGTCATTGCTCTTCCAACTCAAACCAGTTTTGCCTCAAGTGCAATGACTGCTGCTTTGACCTTTCCGCAAGGAACAGGAGGGCCAACTCCTGCTCCAGGAGGCTCGTAGCCCATCTCCACTCACCAGCCATGGCCCAGGATCACTTCTGTTGCTCCCCTCTGGATTCTGTCCAAGTTCTTTACAATGATTTGAAGCCCCAGTCTGGACATGGTGCTTCCCCTCATGCATGGTAGGAGCACACGAGGCAGGACGACTCCCTACCACGGCTCACATGTGGCTCTCTTTATAATAAATCCCCAAATTAAGTTTTTCTTCAGTGCCACATTGGCCTTAGGCTGCAATTTGCTGTGCTTTCACAATCTGTCGCCCACTGAGCTCCTTCCCCATCTCTTCTCCATTTAATACTTGTGTGTCTAATTTTTCTCTCCTAACTGCACCCAGAAGCCCTGGGCCTTGAGGACTTGTATCTGCTCATTTCTGACCTTGGTTCATCAGGGTCATTTTGGATTCCTGTACAAAAGCTCTCGTCTCTCCCCATCTCCAAGCTTCACAGCGGGCAGGCGTACCAGCTCGGCATCTCAGCCTATCAAGCGTGGGGAGGCAAATGGAAGACCTGAATATGCCAGGGACATCTTGTATTGCAGCACTTAAAAACCCTCAAACCTCTTGAACAGCCAGTCCTGCCCCATGGGTAGCTGCCCTATTGCCCTAGGGCATGACTGAGATGAGGCCAAGACAGAATTTGGGACTTCCCCACGAGAGGGGATAAAAAGGAGATTTGTCTACCTGCTGGGGTCCCAGTTAAGTAATGAGTTGTAATCAGACTCTGTGTCAGTAAGAAGACACCTTTTAGGAGCTGGGAAGACTGGGGACATGAGGACATTGAGGAGGTGTGACTCCTGTCAGAGACCAATGAATGCCAAGACGAGATTTTGCCAAAGTTGGGTGATTCAGAGACATCTTCCACCCTCACTCCTCCAGCAGCTCATGACCAGCAACCAGCCAAGGTCACGCCAACCACCCATCCCACAAGAGGTGGGAACCACCTGCTCATGCCACCACCGGTGACCCCATTTGGGGACTTACCAACAAAATGCCCACCAGGACCCTGCTGCATCACCCTGGGGGAAAAAACAAAGAGTAGGACCATTTGAGAGCAAAAATACCCCCCCCCNNCCCGGATTAGAGTGGCCATAGGTTAGAGCACAAGACTTCCCATCCCCATTCCTGACAGTATCAGCCTGGGGGATAAAGCGGCTTTTCCTTGGCTTTCATAGGGCCAAGCCTTAGTGATGGGGTGGCAGAGCATTTTGGCACGTGGAGCCAGTGGCCAGCTCAGAAAGGGGCCGATTAGCCCCTAGACATCCCTCAGGACAGTCAAGTAAGGAACCATCTTCTTTCACTTTTTATGAGATTGATATGCTTTGAAATTAGTAACCCTCCATTAGCTCTCCAAATAGCTCTGAATCATTAGGGTCAGTACGTTTGCACTCCTCAAAATGAGCTTTTACCTGAATTAGCATCTCAAAGAGGCAGGACTCCCTTCCCTGGTTTTAATTCCAGCGTCGCGCTGCACATCAGGATGGTTTTGGTGGCCAATCCAAGCCCTGCATCCCAAATACATTCAGGGGAACCTGCTGGCTTGTTTAAAATGTTCTTTTCCCTTCTCATTCTTTACTAAATGCCTATTATATTAATGTTCAAAATCCATTTAAGTTCATCATGGGTGGCTTTGTGAAAGGACACCGGCTCCGTCATTGTAATTAGATGATTTATTGCCCTCTCGTGGTGACACATGCTAACTAGAGAAGCTGTGATTTAAATTGGATGATCCTTCCAAGAGTGTTTGAGTGAGAAATAAAGGGAGAATTATTAATACTATTAGAAAGCAGCAGCGTATACGTGCCAGGGATATACTGTGCTAGGAGAAGGATTAGCCAAAACTTGCTGTTTTGCAGCTGAGCACAGCTTTCACGGGTGTCTCGCCCGACCTGGGACTGACATCTTACATCAGCCAGAGCTGTGAGCAAGGCAAGGTGCTGGCACCGTGATGGGCACGCTGTTAAAAACCAAAATGTTAGCCAAAGTCACTGGGTTTAGAGTGGGACGCTATGGGAAAACCACCACCCTGGGATTTACTGCTCCAGCCCAGCCAAGTGTCCTGGTTCTGCCCCGTGGATGGGGACATCTCTGCCCTCCCTTTTCAGAGGCTGCTGGACACAGGAAGATGTGAAGGGGTTTAGTTGTTGTTTTTTTTAAATTCACATTGGGGTTCCTCTCTTCTCCCCACTGATTAAAATATATTTAGTGCTACCTGGGTTTGCAAACTTTCTTCCCTTCGAGCATGCAACCCTCCTCATCCCCAGTCTTGGGAAACCTAGATGACTCCAAAAGTTAACCCACTGTAAGTTAATTTCCCAGCGGTGTAAGTGAATCCACATTAACATTTTTTGCAGATTTAATTAAAAAAACAGGCAGGCCTGAAATGCAATAATTTGGTATAAAAACCAAGTATAGACCTAGCCTGAAGCTGTTATTCAAATGCCTGGGTTAATACAGTGTAAAACCATGAGCACATCCTCTTACGATGGGGCTTAAATGTTTTAAGAGTGGCTTATATCAATCTAGTTTAAGTCAATTCCTCACTGAGTTAAGCTAAATTGAAAGAAGCACTCAGACCCCAAACACAGAGCCGGTATTATCTAATCTCTTTGCACAGAGCAATGGCTTCGGCCAGGTGCCTGCCAGCACGGTGGGAGAAGACAGGGTGCCAGGGAGCCTTGGCCAGACCCCACTGAGCACCAGGGCAGAGAGTTTCCCAATTTGATCCCTACTACTCTTTGCAAACACAGCTGCCCCCCCGCCCCTCAAAGGTCCCCTTTACTGGAGACCGTGGCGTGACCATGTCCTTGCAGAGAACAGAGATCTCCAGTTGACCATGCCTTTGCAATGAGTCTTCGTCCCCAGATCATAAGCATCAGCTCTTCAAACTTTGGAGAAAAATCTCTAACGTTGGGCCGATCCAAAGCAAAGGGCAAAGCTTAAAATCAGCAAGAAATGGTTTCCTAGCAGGAGGTAACTGCTACAAAAGAAGTGCCAGAGACAGTGGATGGATGCCCTGTGACCATCAACATGTGTGTGCAGATGGGGACTTTCCAGTGGTAAAAGAAAAAAAGGGTTTTTTTCCCACCTGACACGAAGCCTGGAGGCCACACACTGGTTCCATGGCCAATTGCATGAGCTTTGCTGTCAAACTGGGGTCACGCTGCCTGGCAGGGCGCCCAGGAGCTCCCATCAGGAGCATTGTGACCTGCACAGAGGTAAAGCTTTTTGCGGTAACTGAATAAAATCTAGCCTTGATTTTTTGGCATAGTCATTATGAAACTCCTTGCTTGGGTCCCATGAGCACATGGGCCATCAGCCTCGGATGCACCAGGACCCTTCATCTCTGCCCTCCTCACCCCCCAGGATCCCCACCCTGGCATTGAGCAGCACCTTCCCAGAAGACAGAGGCAACCCCAAATGTTGTGACCTCCAAACGCTGGCTTTACTTGTGTTCAGTCATGTAGACCTCCTAAGCTCCACACCCCTTACCAACAACAGGAAGGAAACATACAATCACCACTGGTGTAATCACCAAAAGCCCTTGGAAGAGCCTCAGGGGATTAAATAGACACCGCTTTGAGGGTCTCACCATTCCTCCTGTTCCCAGAGCTAGAGTTACTCTTTGAGCAGGACAAAAGCCAGTTTTTAATCCATTTCACATGCAGTGACATGCATTTGGGTGAGTGATAATTGTGAATATAAAGCCATATGGAAAAAAATAACCCTCTGCAGAGTGATGCAGAGTAAGAAGCCTGCTGTTGAGTACTTTGAAGACTACTAAATAAATAAAAAGCCATTACAGACAGCAACACTACCTAAAAAAAAGAGATTAATGATCCCGTAAGATTTGACTTGAAGAAACTCCCCTGTCCTTCTGCAGACCTCCCGGCTAGCCCATCATCCCAGCTACCCCAGAAATCCACTCTTTTACTTCCATGGCAGAAAAAAAGGCCGAGGGGGAGCAGTTTCGGAAGGACCGGAGTCCTGGCCGTGGTGAGCTGGAGGGTGGTTACCCTGCAGGTTTTGTGTGTGCTCAGCCAAAAGGACCAACCTGTAACTAAAAAGCATCCTGGGCTACCTTGCAGCCCTGCTCGGATGCTCCCACTACTTGCAGTCATCCGTAAGGTTCTTTGGGCTGGTGCTTGGAAAAGGAGCATCATTTACCTGCAGCAACAAGACCCCTTAAGGAAAGAGGGTTCCTTTGGGTTTTTTTTTTTTTTTCCCTCTCAGCACCCAAAAGGGGTCTTGCTTTCTTTTTCCCGGGTGATGCTATCTCTCCTGGGTGGCAGGATCTGGCCGTACCCTGTCCCAGCCACCCTGCACCATCCGGGCTTGGGCATTAGATGGCAGCAGCGCTNCCCTTCCCCTTCCCCAGCCAAGGACCTCATGACCGGTTTTAGGGTCATTTCTGCAGGCCACAGGGTTTTGCTCGTATTGTGAATTAGAGGGTGGCAGCTAATATTGGACAGTGGCGGAGAGTACGAAGGTATTTTGGAAAGCAGTTTTGTGTTGTCAGCGTTATCCCGGATGCATTGCTGAGCGTGGCCTCCAGAGCATCTTTGGGATTGATCCCAAAGCAGCTCTACCCCTGTCCCAAGCTGAGGCTGGAAGAGAGGGGGCTACCCAGGAGCACCGGATGGTGCTGAGCATGCGGGTGGTGGGGACAGAGAGCTGGGCATGGCTCCCGCAGGTTGTGGCTCCACTGAACTGTAAAGAGATGCAAGGTCACCTCCTTGCTCCACCCAGAGAAGTCACCTGCTGGGAAAAAAACACAGGAAAAACGTCACTGTTTATAGGACAGATTAGGACCAACATTCAGTTTGGGGTGGTGGGGCACAACGTGGAGGCATTGGGATACACCGCTGTAAGCCCAACTTTTGGAAGCAATTTGCAGAAAGAAAAGTGATGCTCTACCTGCAGACTTGATTTCGGGCTAACCGGTCTGGATCCCACAGTGTTCTGGTGTCACCAGCACAGACATACCACAAGTACCCTCATCCCCAGAGACACAATGGCAGCAAAACAGGTAGTTCCCTTAAACCAATTGGCCAAAGAGGGATGCTCTGCAAAGTTTCAGGCATGAGTTAAGAAATCCCCAAGTCTTTTTGGCTTCATGGATGGTGTTCAGGAGATGCTGTGGGTCCTTTTCCCCAAGGCCGAGTGCGCAGCCTGAGGCAGAGGGGATGATGTGCTGCTGCTGCTCCATCTGAAGCGCTGGAGTGTGGCCCCACTGCTGGGAGCTGGCTGTAAACTGCAATGCAGTCCTCTGCTGAGGAGAACCTTCAGCCCCGTGCCCAATCCTGCTGGGCAGGAGTCAGAGAGCAGACGTTTAATAGGTATTTTCATAAACAATGATGTTTTCAGCCCCAGCTTTCTGATTTTGTTCCCATCAGGAACAGACCATTACTTTGTAAAAATAATTGGAGAAGGGAAAAAGGCTCCTTGGCGGTTGCTGAACCAGGTTCATGGATGCACAGGCGGACTTGTAAGGCACGGTATTTATTTTTTTTATCTGACATATCCACTCGCTCAGTCTCACATTGTCTTATCTACCATCCCGATAAGAGCCCCAGAGAAAAAACCAGCAGAGAAACTAACAATCAAGAGCTATTTTATCAGGCCTCTGTGACAAACATGGGGACAGAGAGCAGCATGTCCTTTGGCCCCTTGGAGATAGGGGTGCCTCGAAACCAAAGGGCTGTTTTACAAAACACATCAGAAAGATGATGTGGCTTTGGGGTTTTTTTTTTTCCCCCTGGTACCACTTCTGCAAATGCCTGGTGCACCCATACCTACACCCTGCGGGGAGCGGCAGGTTCGAGCCCTGGTAACCAGAGGGTGCTTGATCATGGAGTGACTCTAAAAAGTCTTTGCTTCAGCAAAAAGACGCAGTTTTTTTTGACTGAACCCACAGGTTTTGCTCCAGAGCCCAAGGAAAGATGCTGATCCCCAACTGCCTACCATGTTACCGGCATGGAAGCACACGGGGTGACCCAGATGGCCCCTGAGAGCAGCATCCTCCCAGATCTGTCCTCTGCAAATTCAAAGCCCTCATATAGCACAAAAACCACAACAGATTGGAGATATTACAGAAAAAAACACAGATGAGCTGACCATGGTCTCCAAACCTGGGAAACAGCCCTTTCCTGGGTCCAGCATCATGTGCCCCCAGCCAACGTTGCACCTTGTGGAGTGAAAAACCAGCAAGCTGCAGATAAGCAAGTTAAACAGATCAATATTATCCAAATTTATATTTTTTAAAAAAGGAAAAGATTGCCTATAACCTTCAGCTGTAACCTTTCTCCGTCTCGCTGGTGAGATTCAGCAGCCTGCCTGCCAAGAAGGAGTCGCAGGACTTGCCAAGCGCTATCGAGCATCGTGCCCTCATGACTCAGGGGGATTTTGTGCCTTATCACATGTGCACTGCAGTGATTTTCACCGTCGGGGCGGGGAGGGGAGGGAAGCAGGAGGTCACATTCACAAATGTTGTGAAAAAATCCTTAATTACTCCCCCAAGGGCTGTTTCGGAGCCACTGTAGGGCCAAAAGCGAGATTGAAAAGGTTCATTAAGGAAGTTGGCAGACAGATGTGCCCGAATCACGGAGTCACAATATGGTCCCTGACCTTAAAACAGGGAACCTGGCCACCATGTAATGAAAGCGGAGGATGGAAGAGCTTTAAACCAGCTCTTCTCATCAAGCATTGCGAGGGAGGCAGCTGTAGCGGGGGAGATGCTCTCTTGAAACACACATTTTTTTTCCGTCCGGGGATTTTGCTCTGTGCAACATGCAGCAATGCCAAGAGAGGGCAGCCCAAGCCGCCACATCACTGCCTGCCTTTTCCCAAATCTGTACACCAAGCTATTAGGATGCTGTGAGCAAGCAGGGAAAAAAAAAAGGGGGGGGGAGGAAGTACTAAAAAGGCATTTCCAGTCCAAATCCCAAATGCGAAAATGCTGGGAGAGACAATACAGGGGGAAGCCAGAAGGAGACCCCAACTTTGGAGGGACAGAGAGGCTGAAGCCATAAGGTTGCAAACTGCCTGTGGGCAAGAAAATTTTGAAAGATGGGAGGTTAATCCACACTGCACTAATACGGGACCATGCGGGGGGACACACACGCTGAAGCGAGGTGCGCCGATGCAACAGCTGCGTTTCACCCCATGCGAGGGAAGATGAGCTGAGGTGCTCCCAGGGGTTGGGCTGCTCAGATGCTTTGCTTTCAAAACATTTTAGGAAAAAAAAGAAGCTGGGAAAGTTTTCTATCCAGGGCATAAATCAGGTTCATGTGCCCACGGGAGTGGGTCTTGGCTACCTTGCCCCTCGCAGAGGGGGGGCAGTGATTTTTCATGCAAGTGGCTGGGATTTTGGTCTCTCCTGAGCCCATAACAGGCCCCTTCCTTGCAGAAAGAGGCAGCTTTGCACGTTTCCAGAGTCTTTAATAAATAGCAACACTAAACCCAGCAGAGATAGGGTAATGGACTGTGTCAATGTGCAAACATGTCTTCGGGGCATTTCCAAGCAAGTGGCTTTAGCTCAGCGGCCCTAATTGTGGGGAAGAAGCAGGTGGGGTGCATCGTGCTCCCCAGGCGATTCAAAATGTGTATTATTCCCAGCCCCGACCGAAACACTGAGCTCCTTTCTTCCATTTCAATGCAGATTTGGGCAGTCTTAGAAAGCAAGCATGTGTGGCTCAGCGGAAGAGAATAGCACCTCCCAAGCTATTGCTCCCAGAGGGTTTGGGGAAGGGTTTTATCCCTGTTTGTGGCACTGGATATTTTCCTTTCTGAAAGAGAACAAAACCACAAGACCACTTTCTGCCTCTCGCAGTGCCCAGCTGAAGCTGGGCTACAGCCAAGTTAGCGTTCAGAGATGGCGTTGGTGAAAATCCAGGACATCGAGATGAGGATCTGCCCCTGAAGTGTCTGAATTTTACACAGGCAAAGTAAATTAATCAGGAAGAAAAAGAATTACCCAGCAAATTCCCTCGACGTGTTGTACCAATTTAAAGCAATGTTAATGATGATTTATTGATTTGGAAAGGTACTTACATTTATAAAAGCAGCAAGGGCTTGTCTATAGTGCCAATAATGTAACACAGACCCGCTGGATCTAATCCTGCAAGTCCTTTATCAGCACGTAAAATTCATCATGTGAGAAGGACGCAAAGAGAAAAAAACCCAAGAAACTTTTTTTTTTTCCTGCAAAAAGCCGCGTTTCCAATAAAGGCCAAGATACTGTATAACAAGCCAACCATCCTGCAAAGAGCCAAGGAGTTAACTAAGCTGGAAATCAAAGCAGCGATCAGATGGAGCAGTGAGATCACTGGCACATCTGAAGCTCAGGGATCAATTACTTGAACACCGTAAATCCCTCAAATATTCCCAGAAGCAAAAGACAGTTCCCCAAGGGATTCAGGTGAGCAGCTGGAAACAGATAATATTTCCCAGGCGTTCCCAGCAGGAAAGCTGGGAGCAAGGAGCAATTTATAGGGGCAAGGGATGATGCTTCAGGGCTGGCTGAATAAAAGCACAGAAGATCTGTGAATAAACTTGGAACGACCTTCCCCAAATCCAGCGGCTTCAAGTGTGTGTTTAATGGCAGGATTTGATTTCTGAAAAGCCCCGAAGGCATTAGGTCAGAGTTGCTCAGCAAAAAGACACTTTTCAGTAAGAAGGCCTTTTTGGGCACAGGTTTACTCTGGGCAGCTTGGCAAAGCGTGATGCCAAGTGAAAAAAGGTTTCAGGAGGAAAAAGTTCAAGAGATGCTGGATGCCAAAAGCCTGGCAGCGACCAAGGACAGACAGCCCTGGGGTCACCATGGGACAGGGCTGGCCATAGCTTTTGCCCAGGTCCCCACAGCTCCCTCTCCTTGGTGACTTGTCCAGAAGAGATTCATCAGTGGGACAGAGGCAGGAGGAAAATCCCTCTACACAGCAAAGGCAAACCAATAACCTGCTCCAGGCTCACTGTTAGGAGAGATGTGGGAATAAAGACATTTTTCGGAATAGGATACAGAAAAGAAATAATTTCTTGTGAATCCAGCATGGCCCAGGTCAAATAGGCAGCATAAAAAGGACTTGCTTGTCCAAGAAAATCCATATAAGCTCCTCACAGTTTGATCAAACTCCTCACCAGCTTTTCAAAGTAAGGGGGAAATTGAGCTTCTTGCACAAATTCTGCCCCTGGGATTATTCCAGGCTGGACCAACCCAGAGAGGATAGAAAAGCAAGAAAACCAATCAAGTTTCTCAGCCTGGACATCCCCCCTCTGAATCCCATGGAGCTCCTGGATGGAGCCTCCATGCCACCCCATGCCCAAATACAAGCCAGAGGATGGGGTACCCCACCTGCGGTGGAAAAGAGGGAGGTTGCTTTCTCAGCAGACAAATTATCCACAAATCGTACAAGCCACAGAGGTTGTTTCAGTTATTAAATGATTAAAGCATCTAATCTCTGGAGCCATGAGGAGGAATATGGTTTGAAAACCGGGATATCTGGGGAGGGGAAGGGGCTCTGCCAGCAACTATCTAGGGGCTGGGCCATAGAAGCCCTCCGAAACAGCCCCAGAGAAGTAAGACATCATTAATAAATCAATGACAGAGAAATGAAAATGGAAGCAGATGAATCAGTGAGCTGATCGGGTCACAAATGAAAAATAGCACATCTGCTGCCGCTTTCAGTGCATTAACAAATAAGGCCACTGGCTCAGATACCCTAATGCTTGGAATAATGAAGCTTCAAGACCGATTAGAGCATAAATCACTTTTTTTAAAATATAGCCGGTCCATCCCCGACCATCGGGAGACATATTTGCTGTATCCCATATGCTTCCCGGCAGCTGCCGGGCTGGTGCAGCGGACAACGCCGCTGCCCCATTCTGCTCCCGCTTCCCATAGGGCTGACTCCCAGCAGCAGAATGCACCAAGCCACGGCTAGTCCATATGTTCAATCCACACCAGCAAATGCCTGCGACCTCCACACTGACCCGCTCGCCAGCTGGACAGGACCCAAACGCCTTCCACTCTTCTTTTCCCATTTGCACCGATTTGGGGTTTTATTTGGATTGAAGAGGGCAACGACTGCAGGCTGCAAAAATAATCTGCTCCCTGTTATCGGCTTGGATTTTGGGAAGGGAGATGAAGCGAGTTTTCCCTGGTTGCATAAAAAAGCAGAGAGCTGGGAGCAGCTCCAGCCTTTACCCCACAGGGTTTCCCTGGGGACCTTGGGTTTGGGTGCAGGGACACGAGGGCGAAAGCGTTGCAGGTGGACCCATGCCACGTACCGCACATCGCAAGCTGACACTAAACAGCCACAGCTCACGAACTCCTGCATTTTTCATCTTTCTCCCTATTCATATTTCCCTATCTCCCTGCTATCAATCACAGTGACACAGCCCAGCGCTGTGCCCCAAAGGCTCCCCCTCATCCATCAGCTCTGTGCCAGCCACCCTGCCAAAAACCAGGTTCCAAGGGCATTTTGGGGACACAAACCCAGAGACACCAGTACTGTCCGGACACCCACACCATGACCCACGGATGTGGCCAGGTGATCTCCCCTCCTGGCTGCTCCCCAAAATCTCCTTGTGTCTCCCCACCTCCTCTACCCCTTTTCCCGGACACCGCGGTCACTTGCACGCGAACGAGGAGATCTATAAACTAATCAAGCTACTTCCCCTCTGGGCTTGATACAGAGACAGATCGTTATTGGTGTTTCTATTTTTAAATATACGAGAAGTGTCTGGATATTGTAGCAATGGGGTCATCTGTGTCCCTGGCTTCACTAAGTTGCGACCCCCATTACCCGCCATGTGTAAAGGGAGGCATAGCCTGCATATGGAAATTCGGCACCCAAAATATCGATGGGAGGAGGCAGTTCTTCGGCCCCCAAGGACTACTGGCCTGGACAAGTGCTCAGGCTGTAAAAACAAAAAAAAAAAAAAAAGGGAGGGAAAAGAGCAAAAGAGAAGCCCCAGGCTCCCGGCATGGGGACTATGGCATGGACCAGCGGGCTGCATCACCCTCCGTCCTGTCTGGGGACACGCCAGGGCTGACCCTGGGGCTCATCCTGACCCCGAGCTCCTCCGCTCAGTGCTGGAGCAATGTTCCCCAAAATTATTATTATTCCACAGCAGCAGCCACACCGCCTGCCTGCAAAAACCCGAGCAATCAGCGCTTGCTCTTCCAGCCTTGTTAAATCACATTTAAACGAGGGCAGCGCTCTGCTCGGGAGTCGGGGGGAGCTGCGCTCTGCAGCCGCGCGCGGGATTATTGTACGACAAGATTACAGAGCCATTATGATTTTATACACTGCCGCTATCCAATTACTTAAGTACAAATTCCTCTCCCGCATGCCGAGCGAGCCAGCCCACTCACTCCCGCGCTCAATCGCTACCCCTGCTCCTACCAGCAAATACGATTCTCCAGGCTGATTGCTGTGTGTTGAAAGCAAACTGGAATTATCAATTTGCAGGAAAGGCTGGAAGCGCCAATATCGCTGCAGGATGGCGATGGGAGGATGCTGGGTTGGGGGTTTGTGAGGGGATGGTTTAAGATCAGGTGGCAGCGAAGAGCTGCTGGGGGATATCAGGGAGTTTCTGATCCTGTATGAAGAGGTCTGCTGTCGCTGCAAGATGCTCTATTTATTCTGGCGGCAGCTGCCTCCGTTTGTATTCATATTAAAAGGCAAAGGACCAGCGAGCTACATTCATTCATTAGGAAAAGTGTCGCAAAGGAGCCTGCTCGGGCTGCGATTACCTGTTTGCAAGTGATATTAATCACTGAAGCAAAAACTAATTATGTGGTTCACTAGTTTTTGCTTTCCCTTCAGCGGCTCTGCCATGAAACCCCCAGACCTGATGGGCAGGGAAACGCGCTCTGCCATCGCAATGGCACAAAAAGACTCCTCCTTCCAAAACAGGAACACTCAAAGCAATTTAAGATGAGCCTGGAAGAGCTGTGGGAGCATCATGGGGTTTGTATATCAAACCCAAACCTCAGCTGTGAATGACCGAGAGATTTGCACCCAGAGCTGAACGGGGTTTGCACATCACGAGCCTCCAAGGTGAAGCCCCGCGTTGGTGTGAGACATCGGGGCTGTGCAAAGGGGAGGGTTTTTTTTGGGGGGGAAGCCCCAGCTGACCCCTGCGCCCCTTCCCCAGTGCTGGTTCCCCTTAGAGGGAACCCCTGAAACATCCTCGATGAGTCCTCTGCACAAATTGAAGGGGGTGGGTGCAGCTTACACGTACCCCAAGGCAACAGCCCTGGCAGCCCCGCAGCAGCTGGGCGCACGCTTACATTTTTGGGAGGAGAAAAACTAAACTTCATAATTTTTTAAAGGTCATTACAGACATCCATCTCAGGGCGACGTGACCGCACTTCTGAATTTTTTTAAGGGTGCACTTGCATGTTGGGAAGTGTTTAAAAATGCAAATTTCAACCTAAAAGGAGCACCTTGGGTGTGCTTTCAAAAAAATGTCCATCCTTTGAGTCCCAAAGACACCTCTGCTTGCCTGCTGTGGCAGGGCAGGGTGCTTCCAGCGGAGCTGGGGGCTGCTCAGGTGGAGCCCCAGCAAAGCAAGGGGAAGAGAGAAAAGGGAAAGGGAGAAAAGGAAAAAGGGGAGAAAAGGGAAAGGAAAACACAAAAAGGAAAACAGGAAAAAGGAAAGGGAAAGGAAAAGGAAAAAGGGAAAGGGAAAAAAGGAAAAAAAGGGAAAATCCAAACATTTTGCAATCCAGGAAGCAAGGCAAGGATGGGAGCAGCCATGGGGACCGCCGGGGCCGAGTGGCAGGAGCGCACCTCAAGTCACCTCTGAGCACTCGCTGAGGAGCAAACCAAGAGTACCGCTGATTAAGTGGGTTAATTCCCATCCCTAAATGATTATTTTATCACAGCAGTGTTCCTCGGCGAGGCACAGGCCCTGCCTCCGCCGGCTGCTCCCCAACCCCCCTGTGCCAGTGACAGCCTTCCCCCAAAGAGCTCCCAATCTAGGTCAGAGCTGCATTTTAAACATCTTTCAATATTAAACAAAACTAAGGCACCGCGAATAACNGGGGGGGGCGTGTTCTGTGCCCATCCATCGGCTTTGTGGGAAAGGCAGCCTTGAAAAAACATGGATAAAAGGCTCTAGTGCTACCAGGGTCTCAAACCTGGCAGAGCCCGAAGCAGTAACAATCTGCCCTGCTAATATTTGATATATTGCTCAACCGCGTGCCACATGATGGTGGGTTTGTGTCGATGCTGGAAAAACCCAAGAGTTTGCTTTCTGCTTGAGCCCCATGGGTTGAACGAGGGCTTTGTGTTTTCCCCAGCGAAGGAGGATGCAGAACCATCACCCCAGGCAAAACTTTATGCCGCTCCTTTCCTGTTAACACACGTGCAATGGGTCCGGTGCTGCCAAACCTCCAGGCATTGCAGATGGGATGAATCCCTATGTCTGCAGGGAGCACACAGGAATTGGGGAGCACTGACCATGGGGAAAAGCAGCAGTACCCTGTATCTATGAGCAATTGCTCTGAAATTGCCATTGAGGGGCTCTTGGCAAGCGCGGTCAGCATCTCCGAGGTTGGGGTTTGCGAAGGAGACGGCCCTTGGTTCGGCTGCCGCCTGGCTTCACCACTCTGTTCCTGCTCTCTTCCATTCCAGCTGCGAAAGCGCCTGTCGAAAGGGGTTTCAGACCCGATAAATCCAACCTCAATTTAGTGCCTGTTACACTCCGCAGGGAGAAGGACGCCCCTGTCCAGAAAATGCACTCGCTGATTTTCATCCTTTTGATTTATAGAGCTTCTAGTTTAAGAGATGTTCCTCTCCTCTCCAAACGAAGCAGACACTGACAGCTCCATCCATCACCCATGCTGTCAGAGGCCCAGTGCTTTAAATAAGCTATTAAAGCGAGATCTAGCTGGTTAACAGTCATAACTGACCAGAAATCAGAGAGTTTACTTACTTCAGTGCCTGGTAAAATTAATTTCCTTTTAATGACCGGGGACTGGAGGGAGAGATCGCTCCGGACTGGGAGATGCAAAGATATTTCTGACCGTGGAGGTGGCCAGAGCATCAGCCTGCGCTCTCTCCTGAGTGGGAATCTGTCTTCATTACTGATGGCAAAGCCTAATTAACGGTCTCGAACACCCATGGTGCTTGGCCAGGGGATGGAGGCAGCAGCACTTTCCCTGGCAACCCTTGGGGACCCCTCCGTGACCTGCCGGGGATGCTCTAGGATGAGAAACAGGTATAAATTGAAATGAGATCCGTGCAACTTGCCAACTTTAAGTAACTTTTTTTATGTATTAACATTACCTATTCTGCTTTTTGTCTCCCTAAAGTAGATGTTCATTACTTATAAAATGACTGTGGCAACAGATGTTAAAGATGAAAGTTTTCTTGTATAATTAACCCTTGAACTTGTTTTGGTAAGCTTTGAAATCACAGTGTTAAAATAATTAGTGCTGTTATCCAAAGTTTATTGCATTGTATGGCTAAAGAAAGGAACATGATCTAAGTGTGGGTATCTAAGGAAAAGTGCTACGGAAGGTTGAAATTGAATGTAGTAACTGTAATTATCTAAAAGGAAGTCTATTACTGTATGATAAAATTATCAAAATAATGATGGGGGCTCCTACAAATCATGCAATATATGCATAATAAAGCTAATCCTACGTCATAGCTTGAGAATTTAGAAATTGTATTTTGACCTTAATTCATGATGGAACCATTCAAAACATTTAATAAATGGGTTGTAGTATTTCTTCTTAATTAAAAATTATAACTATTCCTTCTGGGCTGGGACCATGGTGGGGGCCAAGTCCCGCTGTGTTCTGCCTGGCAAAGCCCATCACATCCCAAAAGCGACCAACTTCGGCGGCAATGTAACACGTTCCTCAGCATTTTGTTTTTCCCGCAGCTCCCCACAGGAAAATCCCAGCACTTTGTCTTTTTTAGTGAGCCCCGTGTCCTTGTCATCTTTTCCCTTTCGATTTCCACCAGCCCATTTCATCCCTTCCCACCCCACCATCTGTCTTGTCCACCTTCGCTCCTTAATCCAATCTCCCCGCTCATATCACCTTGCCTCCACGCTGCAGTTGATTTATTTCGGAGCAGAGAGTTTCTGAGCTGGTAGGGTTGGGACACCTAGAAATGGGCTCAGATTTAATTTCCAGACATGGGAGGGGAACTAGTGAAGTTTTCTGGAGACATCTGGCAAGAATAGCTCCACGGGCCCCACCAAGAAACACCACGAGGGGAAAATCTGGACCATGTCCCCATGCTTTTGCCTCTGGATAATTAATGACTGCTGATGCTTTGGGGGAAAAACCTGCTCTAAAGCCCCTGCTTGGCTTTAAGCCACCCACCAAAACAAACTGCTTTGCCTTTACAGCATTTTTTACCCCAGGCTGGCTGGTAAGCGTTGGCTCCCAGCCATTAAAACACTGCTTTTCCACAGCAGAGACAGCTCGCTTGCTGCTCAGTGAATATTTCATTCCTCCAGAGCAGCAAAGCCCCATCCAAGCTGGTCTTGTTGGCCACAGCTATGTCGGTGTGTTGGGGCAGGGATGCCATCACCCCATAGCTAAATTCACGAGTGGTGCTGAGTCCCCAGCCCAAACCCCCCCGAGGTTTGGTTTCATGGGCATAGACCCCCAAAAGCAGTTGTGTTTATATCCACAGGCGAGTATTTGGCTCTGCAGGCTCCATTCCCAGCCCGGCAGAAGGTGCAGGGCACAGCGCTGTGGGATGCTGCCTCCTCCTGGTACTACACATGTGAGAAAGCCTTCATGTCCCCCCTCCCTGGGGACCTGCCGTGCTGCTGCAGGGATGCGGGAACACGTCGGACTGTAGAGGCGATGCTAATACAAATTTATTAAGCTCAGAAGAGGCTATTTTTGGCAACTGGCAAGGGTTGCGTTATCTCTCAGTTGCTCACTGGCATTGCCACCAGGGCACGGCTACCCTCTGCCGCTCCCCATGCTCGCACATGACCACAGGTGGAGCTGGTGGCTGAGCTTCCCCCCTTTCGTGGGGAGGATTTCTGCCTTAAGACGAATTTATGAAGCATCACTGCAGCCAGCAGAGACCCTGGAGAAGGACATGGCCAAGGGACCCCTCCTGCATGCTGACCCCATGAGACAAGGTATGGCCATGCTGCAGCCAGGGACCATCTCTCACCCTCAAAGCAGCCTCCATCTCCATCAAACCATCAAACCAACTGCACTGAAAGGCATCCAGGGCTCACACCATGTATCGCACCAAAAGCACAGCTTGCCTGGAGCTGCTCACATCTAAGAGTCATCCCTCCCTGGAGCAGCAGCCGCTTAGCAATCAATTGGTGTTAAAAATATATAAATCATTCCTTGGGATTCTCCCTCTCATGCAGGCAGGAGCGGTCCAGGCTCCGGCAATCCTACCTGCTTGGGCAGAGCTAAACACCACAATCTAAGCGAAAAGCAGCGGCGAAACTGAGCACCAGGAAGAGTTTGGGAGAAAGGAAATGGCCAGGTCTGCAGTGGCAAATTCACCCTCCCTTTGCCCTGTGTTGGGAAACAACGTTTGTTAATGCGTGAATTGGCTCGCCCTTGGCATTAATTACATCGTTATCTATTGTGTGCTTCCTCGGCGGCTGGTTTTGCAGCGAGCGAGGGAAGTTGAGAGCTTGCCAGAATTAAATGAGACACGGGGCCCTCACCCGCCTTGAAATGAATTTGTAAACAGGGATTTTGCTGGCCTTTGCTCTCATCCAGGTAATGCTTCTGGGCAAAGAGTCAAGCCCAGACCTGCTGTCTCCCACCATCATTTCAGTCCCTTTAATACCCAAAAAAGCCGTTTTCCTCCCTCCGCTCCCACCACTACTTATTCCCCTCCTCTACACGACTGATGCCATGCTGCAGATGCACGCAACCAGATCTGGGAGCTTGTCAGGACTAAAGCCAGCCTGCAAAGGAAAGAGAAAAGGGTTGGTTTAATTCCGATCGGTTCCCAGATCAGGCTTACAGTGCGGCTCCGGGAAGGTTTGCAGCGGCAGAAGGAGGCTGGTGCTGGGCAGTGGAACAGGGCAAGGACACCTCTGCTAGGCTTACTTCAAAGCAATTGCAAAAATACAGCTTGATTTACCCTAGTGCTAAGGCTCACCCAAGATTAGGGAAGAAATAAGACATGAGGATAATCCAAGTGTACCAGTATTTCTCGTTATAACTATGGAAATCCAATTACAGGTGAGCAGGGGCATCGCAGGCGCCTGGACCACATCCTGCACTTTCCCATCTTTGTGGGACCTTCTGACAGGAGAGACGTGGAGCAAGCTGTTCTCCTTCTTGCTCTGCTCTTTGCTCCAGCAAAAAGAAAAAAGAAAACACTAAAAAAAAAACCCAAATCAAGGTCACAGCATGAGGGCAAACAACTCCTTTTGGGCAAGGAGATGGGGCAAAGAGAGGGGTCATGTGCAGCGATGGGGAGCGTGCCTGGCACTGCGGGAAGCTCAGCCAGACAGTGATGAATGGGCAGGACGATGAAAAGATACAGCCGTATTTATTACCACTGGTCACTTCTGACAGCAGAATGTTAATAAGAATACTAATAGTCAATATTTCTTCGGGAGAGGCTTCATCCATTTTTAGCAGCTTGCTGGAGCACAGTAGATGAGTTTCTTATGGGCTGTTTCTTGTGGCTGCCGACATGATGTGATGAAATCTGAGCTCCTCGAGCTATGGTACAGTGCAGTGGCACAACTTTATTGGGCTTTCAGAAATCCAATTTTACTGTGTCCAATATTAAGAGCTGATTAAACCTGATTTGAATCGACAAACGTCCGGCAGGGTGGGTGGTAGCTTACTGTGAAAGAAGGGAGACAGTTTAATAAACAGGCTTGGGAGATAAAAATCTACTTTTATTCCAATAAAATTCCCATGTCAGAAAGCCGATGGTAGCGTGAAGGGTAAGAGAGAGAGGGAAAAAAAAAAAAGATGTCTCCAAGCCAGTGAAGACTCAAAGATACTGAGAGTTCAAGAGATTAAAATGGAAAAGCAGACACAAAGGTGATATCTGGGTGTGGGACTCATGGGCAGACCTCGGGGACAAGGCGCAGAGCATGGGGTGCTGCAGGAAAGTCCCCACCAAGCCTAACTAAAGCAGTGTGCCAGTACTTCAGTGTTGATCCTGGGAGGGAACAGCCTCTGTTGAGCTCAGGACAAGATCAACTTTTCCTTCCACCTGCCAAAACCTGGCTTGGCTCAAAAATGGACTGCTTTTTTGGATTAAGGTGATGGACCACAGCATCAGAGGCACTGCTGATGCTGGGGAAGAGCCTGGGATGGCAAAAGGGAAATGCAGGTGCTCTCTGCTCCTGTCCTGCACCTTCATCCAGCCTTGCTCAGGGTCGGGATGCAGCTCTTGGGGCGCTGGGCATCAAATCCCACCCCCAAACCCCAGTTCATCTCTCACCTCCTTCCCGGTGCAGCTGTCTGGCATCAGAAAATTGTGGATCCCCCCCAGACATAACCTCCCCGTTCCCCAGGAGAGGACGGGGTGCCCGGCCGTCCCGCATGGCAATCCCCATACTCCTGCATCAGCCCTAAAAGTCTCCAGTCCTGCAGGTTAAACCGCCTGAGCTGGGAAGATCCCCAGCCGGCTCCTGCCTTGCATTTGTACTCCCCTTCCAATAAACCCAGAAATCCTTCACTGCTCAGAGCCTCGCCTGCATATTAACCGGCAGCAGTCGGTGTGCTATAAATTCCCTGCATCCCTCTCCGGTAGAGCTGTTAGGCGCTGTCAGAACCATATATAAAACCTTCCCCCATGATTTAGATGGGGGGGTGGTAGAGATTAAACACAAACTGAGTGCTCTGCAATAGAGTCTCTTTCAACAGCTGCCTGAAAACTGCGGGGTCCAGGCGAGTCCCTGCTCTGCATCACTCGCGCCTCGAAAACCGCTGCAAGGATGGGATATCAGGAATGTGCTGTGCCGAGCCACGGCGTGGGGCTGAAACCATGAAACGCCATACCTGTAGGTGAGGAAGGAGCAGATCAGAGCCCCTGCTCCTGCCAGAGCCTGGCATCAAGCGGGTTTTACTGCCCTGCAAAAATATATTGTCCTGTCCTCTGCAATCGCGGGAGTCCTTATTATTCAGCCTGCATCCGTGCCAATGGCTCTCTCCCAGGCAGCTAAAGATCACAGCCAGGGCTGCTCGAGACGGTTGCTGTGGCTTTTTTCATAAGGAGCATGTTGTCAAAACCTACAGGCTTTTTGCAAAAGGTTTAAAAGAATTTTACAGCTGGGGAGTGAAGATATAAGCTGTTATTCTCAGTCTTCCTAGAGAGATGATGGGCAGAGACTGAATCAGTCTCCGAGATGATGCTCACAGCTGTATGAACAAAAGCAGAGCACAAACTTCAACCAGTGCCCCCCAGTGAGCCACCAAACATTTAGCTTTCCCCAGATTTCTCTGCCTTGACATCTGGTTTGAGCAAAGAGGAGGCATTTGGCTGTCCCCTCCCTGATCTCCAGGATTCGGGCATCCTACACAAATCATCCCCCCCCAGCATGTTTGCTAAGGAAGCATTTTGTGGGTACATGGGCGTCCTGTGCCCCCCGGTGCCTGGCAGACAGGCACATCTGTCCCCACCCAGTAAGCCCATCACATCCCAGCGTAGCTGCTTCCAATCCCACCTCTGCCCAAATTTTAATTAAATGGGAACATAAAGTACGTTGCATCAACCGCAAAAATCCTGGTTATGTTGGATTTTGGTCTCTTGAAAAAGATTACAGATTTAGCACAAGCAGATAAGGCAAAGCTCAGTATTTGCTATAAATCTTGCTTCTTGAGTGGCAGCCAGCCCTTGCCATGAGGCTCCCTGCCATCGCTGGCTTCTCTCCAGCCCGGCGGCTACGTCTGGGCAGCTACTGAGGAACCCAGGGTAGCATTGTGCTGCAGCTTCTCATTTGATTAATGTTACATTATCCCATGCCCTCTGTATAAGATACCCAAACGCCCATCTGGACATTGGGTGACCACCCATCACCTTTCCTTTACCACCTCTGGCCGATGAACTTGCATGTTGGGCGAGGACAGGGATGCAGAGGCACAGGGAGAGCTTTGCTCAGCATGCCTGGTCCCTCTGGGGTCCAAACTTTTTTTTTTTTTTTTGCCCTTGACAGCCAAAGCAAAATAGCAACATTATTCTGGGAGCTGGGGGTCATTTACGCAGCTGCGACTTGGAGTTTGGAGAGATGCGATCAGTGCAAGCACTTTTCATCACCCCTTCCCCACCTTTCCCCTCGGCTGGACGGGAGCCGGGCCACACACCCAAATGGGTGGACCAACCCCTGGGGAAAGAGATTACGGATGCAGGCTCCATCCCAACCTCACGCCTGTTTTATTGCCCTTGTGACTATCATAACCTAAACAGGCGAAAGGATCAGCCTGTCCCTCCTCTTCCATCCTCTCCCACCCATTTCCCTCAACATCATATTTTCCCTCCACCGCTTCCAGCTCTCTCCCCTTCTCCCATGAAACCAGGAGCGTTTCCATAGCCATCAGCCTGGGGGGTTGCCCTCGACGGGCCTTGACACGCACGGTATCGATGCGTATCTCATGGCAACGCGTGCATCCCCTGTGAATGCAAGTCTGGGGTTCAGGGCACCCACATCAACACAGAACAGGAGCAGTCATTACCAGGACCTAAAAACCACAGCCCTGGCAGGGTTAAACGTACATGTGCAAACCCTCCCTGGCCTGTCAGTGCTGCAGGTCTCCGAGTTACAGGAACAGGGATAACTCGGATGGACCACACAAAAATCCCAGTTGGGCTTATGCTTCACTAAATCATCTCTGAATACACGTGGGCAGCAGCAGACAGGGGCGGGCTGCCCGGAGCCACCGGCCGAGGGAATCACTCCCCAAAAACTAGCGCAGGTGTTTAACAGCCCCCAGGTCTGTGTGTGGGTTTTAAGCACTTTCAAAATAAAACCGTTTTATACCAGGATGACCCAGAGCAACGGCACGTCTCCAGGGCAAACAGTTAGCAAAAGGCATTTTCAACCCAACTTTTCAAACTAACTGGGCTTTCCTCGGTGGCTTGTAGCTAAGGGATGGAAATCTCAAAACTGGACCCCCCCATTTTTTATAAGATGAGGGTTAAGCAAAACCTTTAATTTCTCAGGGATACAATTACACGTTGGTATCATTTTGCTGCTTTAAGTGTTGCATTTGGGGGGGGTCCATACTCAAATCCCTGGCAGGAAAGGGAAAATTAAATGAATCCCCAAAAATTTTGACCACAAATGCTCCAGGACTCAGGTTTTTCACCTCATCTGAGAGCCAGCCCCCATCCAAACACATTAGGCTTTCCTGGGAAAGCTGCACCTTTCCAGGCACCAGCGAGCCAGCAGCCTCTGGTCCTTCACAGCAACCCCCAAATCCCTGCAGTAAACAGAGATTTTGCCTGCCGGGGAGAATGAAGAGGGAAATAACACAATTAACAACTCTTCTGGCGAGAAGGAGCTGTGCTTATTTAAGGAACTGAAAAGCATCCCTGTCTCCAGCACGGGTGCGGGATCGTGCCATACCAGGCCAAAATCCCAGCCCTGCTAAGCAGCATCCCGTTGCCCTGGTATCCCCCACTTTGCCAGGTTCTGCCTGCACAGGAGGTCACTCAGTTCATTTTTTTTGTTTATTCCCTTCTTCCATTTTCCTGTCCCCAAATCCCTCAGCATTTTAAAGCCAAATCAAAGCCCTGTTTTAGGGTTGGTTTTTTTTAATTACTCATAATTAAGTGATTCTTGGCAGGGAAGACGATGGAAAGAGCATTATCCCACAGACAGGAATTCAGCTAGGAATTTCCTCTTAGCCTGCTAGCCCTAAATACATCTGGAAAAACGTATAATCACTTTATTTATTACAGCAAGTATTTCCTTGCAAATACAGCCCTCTTGCAGCATCCGAGAACCTTTATCAAACAGCCTCCAGCAAGACCCTGAGCTGCACCTTCGTTTCATTATTTGTCGAGCTCCACTTTTCCTTCTGCCAAAGTCACTAGGGAAAAACCCTCTGGAGATTTTGGGGGGGGGTCTATTTTTCAGTGCGGTGGCTGGTGCTAGACAGCAAGAGCATCGCCTGCACCCACACGGTGCTATATATTGCAGGAGCTGAACATCTGCTGAAAGCTCAGTGGTTTTGGCTGCCATCTCCATCATGCTCATGCTCTCCTGTGAGTTACAGCACGGCCGTGACAAAGCCCTCGCAGCCCTTGCTGTAAAAGCAAAGTGGCTTTGGCAAGGGGAGGAAAACAGTAAATCTCCAATGAAAATAACTAGGTGCATCTCTTCCGCCTGGGCTGACGGGGACCTGCAGAGCTGGGGATGCTCAGATGCTGCGTCTGAGTTTTGCTTACGAGCAGTACGGTGGCTCTGGCCGAGCGAGGCCGTTCTGATGGTCTTGCAGCATCTCATGTGCCATGGTGCAGGGTCTGGGGCTGCCTCAGATCCTGGGTTCTCTCCAGGCGGGTGCAGTGACATTTGGTAACAGCGTTACGGCACAGTGCGTTGGAGGGCACCCACTAGTACGGGCTCAAGGGTGTGCAGCGAGTGCAGCAGCCACACAATGTAAGGGCTGGTCCCTCGCAGTGACTTGACCATGCTGTGCCCCTCCCCGTAGCTCACCAAGCAGCTCAGTATGAGATTTCAAGCCAGCAGTGCACACTGAGATGGGAGAAGCACAAAATCACCGGGTATCCCATGCACAAGCCAGAGTCCCCATGGACTCAAACAACCACAAGTCCTCCTGCAGCCTTACACCCACTCGTGGCCCCAACATCTGGCCTCCGCCCACACTACATGTTCATACACTCATGGCAAATGTTCAACCTTAAAAAGAAAAAAATAATTTTAAAAGTTCACCAGTGATGCTTTTAGATGTATTCCTACCAGCAGCTTAATTCTGGTGGAGTTTACATGACAGACATCATACACATGGATGATACCCACAACTGCATCCCACATCAGCCCCAGGACACGTTCCGGACTCAGAAACTGGAGCTATGCAGGGAAACAGGGAAATCCAGCCTGTTCATCAGCAGTCTCCTCCACACTTTTCTTTTTATTAAGGCCTCCATGCAGTCTCAAGTCTCCAAAGCACCCAACCCTTTGAAAGCAGCATCATCCTTCCCCTATGCTCCAAAGGAGAAATAAAGCCCAAAATTGCTCTTTTCTGACATCTCACAGCATTTTAGGAAGACCACATGGATCTCCTGGGGCAGGGAAGGATGCAGCCAAGAGTAAAACAGCCCCAATGTCCCCTTTCCAGGCTCAGGACTATTACCCAGAAATGCTCAAAGGACGCACCCCCAAAACTGAAGAAACCAAGTTCACGTAACTCCAACATGCCCTGCCAGGCTGGGTTGCTTTGAGCTCATCACACTTTCAGCTTTGCACTTGAGTTTAGCTCCACTTTTCCAAATAAGCTCAAGGAAAAGTCTGTATCCAGGACTGTCAGCTCTAAATATTCATAAGTCATGAGGCTGGCTTCAAAGTCGGCAGATTTTTTAGAAACTCACTCATACATTGCTATTATTCAAAATTGTCTTTTTTCTTTTTTTTTAAATGTTCTATATTTGGCTTTCTTTTGATGTATCTTCTCTTTGGGTTTGTGTTTCTCCCTGCAACCATATGGGCTTTAAAAAAGAAGAAGAAGAAAAGATAGCTGCAATTCTGATACATTCACACAGCTCCAGATGTTGAACCTTAAAACAAAGCAGATGGGGGGGGGGGGGGGGGGGGGGGGGGGGAGGATGGGGAAGGGTGGTGGAATCAGGATGAAGCCACAATAGGTGGTGGGAAGCTCCAGGAAACTGCCTCCACACCCGAAATCCCCTCTGGTACCCAGGGAGCCTCGGAGGTCCACGTCCTGTGCTCAAGAGCAGTGGCAGGGATGGAGATGGGGTGTGCGTCGGGTACCTTATTGCTCTGCTGGATTTGGATTTGCTAGAAAAGAAGGAGATGGATATAAATCCTAGAAAAAAGCCCTTTTAGGTGACAGGGATGTCTGCTGAATGAACCGGCGCTGCTCGCAGGAGCTGGATATGGGGATGGGGCAAATGCCCATTTCCCACGGCTGCGTCCTGCACCCAGGAGCAAGCAGAAAGAAAAAAAAAACCACTCCGGTTCCTGCTCCTGCTGAGAGAATTAAAGGAAAACCCCATGCAGCAGTCCAGTGAGCATCCCCAGAGAGTGTGCCAGCGCTGTCCCCCGCAGCACCCAGCCCTGCCTTCGGGCTTCTCCATCCCCAACCAGCACTTTGCAGCGCTCCCCAAACCTGAGCAACGACGGAGATAATCCCAGCCACTGTGCCAGGTGTCTGCCTCATCCTGCCATCGCACAGCAAAATGCTTTGCATAATCCGATTAAATAAAATTGATGGGTTGCTTGGCATAGCGTGGGGCCGGTGGGAGCACCCAGCTAATCACCGGGGAATAAAAAGCTACTGGGACTTTGATCGCTGTTGTAGTATTCTCCACGAGCAGCTTTACCTTGTAAATCCTGGAGTACGTAGTCTGATGTTATCACAGGGGTGGGGGGGGAAGAGAAAAATAGGGAACTGAAAAGCAAATGTGTGGGTGCAGAGTGCTTGTGCATTAACAGGCTGGGTGAAGAAGGGCATTTCTCACTGGTACTAGTGGAAGCAGCAGTCAGTCATCACTGCACATCACAGCTCTTCTCTAAAAACTGGAGGCGAGAAACCTCATGGTAGCCAACATGGTGCTAGTATCTAATTAATTGTGGATAGCAAGGAAATTCTAGAAAAATAGAAAGATGGTTTAGTGTGGATCCAGGATCAAATAAGGCAAGGGGGGTAACCCAGGCTGCTTCCCACCAGATGGCTGTCTCAGGTGGAAAACTGCATGCATTTGTGCAGGATTCAACTCAGAGAATAAAGAAATGCAAAAACCCAACTGGTTCCACTGCATGGTTGTGTAGGAAATAAGCATCAAACACACGTGCTCTCATTCTTAGTAAGTTAATGCTCAGGTTTACTAACAGTCCAGCACGCTGTAGGCAATGCAGAGAGACTTCCAGGAGGCTTTTGACTTCAAACACCCTGACATTTGAAAGCAGGACCACAAAATACCAATAAACACAGGTTAAGTGGCTTATGGCATGGTCAATACTGGACTCTGGCGTGGGGAAGCTCCCCGGAGCACAGCAGGGATCAGCGCTCAGCAGCTGCCTGGGGACCTTGCTATTAACGAGCTGGAAATCCATCTGAACATCTCTGCTGAGTGCACGCAGAGTGTCAAGTAACGAGGAAGGCAGGACCGTTATTAGAGCAAATGGGCTCGTTTGGTAGGCTGAGCGCAGCCCTGGGAATGGGGCTGATGGCAGTGGGATGGGCTTCAGGGTGGGGGGAGGCTGTCAGCCCCACAGGGTGGGGGTCTGCAGCCCAAGGAGCCCCAATCCCACCCAGTTCAGCTCAACAAAACCAGCAACCCCCATTACGTACCAGCTGCCCAGAGCCTTGCAGGTATGAACAAGGCGGTTGCAAGAAAGGGATATGATCTTACATCTCTGTATCCCACTGAGGAGTTCAGCAGGAAAGCACGTGCATAGATCTGGTAGAGAAACTTGAAAAAGCACAGAAAAAGCACAAAAATGGTTTTAAGGGTAGAGAAAATACCACGTAGAAAGGCTCATAATGATCTCATCCTGCTTAAGCTTATGGGAAAGAAGATTGACAGTGGCTTGACAATGTCCTTGAACCTGAACAGGAAGAAAAACCTGAGAATTAAAGGGCTTGTACCCTGTTTTGAAAGAGAATGGTTGAAAAGCAGGGCCGGACTCAACAAAATAATGAGGTACACCTCATTCATGGGGAGGGTGAGTAACAGGAGGACAGCTTCCAAGGGAAGTCAGGGATATTCCTCTCCAAATGGCTCAAAAATGAAGATGAGACATGATCTTTGGAGAGATGCGTTGGTCGGATGCATGCACAAATTAGCCTGGTATCCAGCAGCCTGGGCCGGGTTTTTGATCCCTTTTGTCTTAGACCTGTGGAGCGGAGGTGGTCCCTAAGCCCCGAGCCCTCCTGGGCTGAGCTCCCACATGGTACCCTGAGAAGGGAGGTTCCACAGCAGGAGTGGGCACCATCATAGGTGGCACAGGCTCTCAGCAGCCATCTCCTCATCCATCTGCTTTCAGACACACCAGCAAGGCATTGTCTAAGTGTGCTCTGCCCCACAAGCCTCTAGAGCCACCAAAACCCCAGCGAAAACCTAATGATAATGGCTCATCCCACCTGGGTTCCGTTCCCATCCATGTGTCCATCTCCCCTCATTCCCTCATTGGCCCGCAGCAACCCACTGTGCCCGGCCGCCGGTGCTGGGATAGCTGCTGCCCCTTCCTTTCCATACAGCCCTTCAACGCAGCTCGCTGGCTGTTTTTTGGGGAAACCGATAGATCACCAGAAACGTGTAGAGCAATTGCTTGAGGGGGATGGCGCTTTGGGTTTTTACCATGGAGGGACTCAAGTCAGCTCACAAGGAAAGCAGGAGGCAACTCAACATCGGTGCATAATCCTACAGTCACACTGTCAACAGGAACAAAACCACAGCAAAACCTGCTGATTCTAGTAAAAAAAAACAAAACCAAAACCAACAAAAAAACAGAACAAAAACCACTTAAACATCAACACTTGAGACACATGAGCCACCCCTCTTACACCCCAGTACGGCTCATCAGCAGGTGAAGACATGAGAGTTCAACCCTTGTCACATCCCTCTTGAAAGAAGAGTTTATACAAACCCCGGGGCTGGAAGCTATCAGTTAGTGCTGCTTGATGCTCTGCACATCGGGGTCCCGAAGGAAATCTGTGCATCGGACAGGGCTGCTGGAGCAAACCCTGGGCTGCAGCATCCATCAGACACTTTGGTTTCCCATTGCGAATTTATTCTTTGTTTCAAAACCAAGACATTTGCTTTTTCAGAGAAATGCATTAGTGCGAGCATGTCTTCAGTTCAGAAGGGCAGGACCTGGCTGCTTTGATCCTTGCTGGTAGAGCACAAGACATGCAGGGGGACAGACAGGGCTGCCGTACAGGGAGTGACATTAATGGTGCTTTATCCTCCCAGGCTAAACACAGCCGTGCTTCACAGAACCCCTGCCAAACCCCCCAGATCTGTTTCCAAAAACTTCCCTTGGAAAAAAAAAAGCCAGATCCAGAGGAGCGTAGCGCAGTAGTTTCGTCAGCCCCTGCAGCAGGGCATTGACTTGCATTTGCTGAGATGCGGGGCCAGGGCCCTACCTCCTAGCAGGCTCCGTGTTTATTAATTGCAGACCTTGAATGCAAAATATGCCAAGTCCTTCATATCTGCAAACAATGCCTGGGTTCTCTTCCCAGCCTGCCTGGTATCATGAATCATTTGAAAAGACTTCGGGCTTTCGAAGAAATTTCTGGTATATTTGCTGGCACACTTGATGTTTCCAGTAACAGGAACCACTGTGGAGCCATCGACTCAAACCTCTGAATCTTTCTGGAAATGTCATCTTAGTGACATTTTAGTGTTTTCAGTGTTTTAATTTCTTTGGTTGTTCACAGTAAGAGTTTAAAATGCTGAGAGTTTCTACAGAACAAACTGTTCCCAACACTTCTGTTTGGAAGTGGATGGAGGAGCGATGATGCTCATTGCAGAGTTTACTCGGACCAAACCGGTTGAAGTTTTCTGAGTGGGGGAAACTATCCAAATCAGAAATTTTTCTATTTAAAGCAATCTACAGCAGTGGAGCTTTGTATCTGTGAGCAAAGACCAACAAAAAACTACCTTCCCTGGAAACTGGATGAGGCAATGCTTAGGATGAAGACAAGCAAGTAGCTCCCTTGCCTTAAGTACAACACCCTTCCACTGAGGCTATAGATACTGCCTCTTGAGTGTAGGGCTGTGAATTATTTAAATTTTAATAGAATTCTGTCTAAGTGAAAAAAAAGAAAAAAAACAACAAAAAAAAAAGACTTGCATGTTTGTGTGCTTCCATACCCTGGAAGTCCCATGCGGATAGCTGCTTGGCATGCACTTTCTGGCCTGATGGCTTGCAGCCAGTCTGTCCTACCCAGGACACAGCAGACCTACTGCTGCCAAGTTGAACCATGCATGGACAGACCAAACCTGTGGAGAGCAGTGATGAGGGGTGCTCCTCAGGGGTCGCTATTGGGAGCAGCACTGTTTAACATCTTTGTTGGTGACATGCACAGTTGGATTGAGTGCACCCTCAGCAAGTTTGCCAACACCACCAAGCTGTGTGGTGCGGTTGATACGCTGGAGGGAAGGGATGCCATCCAGAGGGGCCTTGACAGGCTTGAGAGATGGGCCCGTGCAAACCTCATGAAGTTCAGCAAGGCCAAGTCCAAGGTCCTGCACCTGGGTCGGGGCAATCCCAAGCACAAATACAGGCTGGGCAATGAGTGGATTGAGAGCAGCCCTGGGGAGAAGGACTTGGGGGTATTAGCAGATGAAAAACTGAATATGACCCAGCAATGTGCGCTCGCAGCCCAGAAAGCCAACCGTATCCTGGGCTGCATCAAAAGCAGCGTGACCAGCAGGTCGAGGGAGGGGTTTCTGCCCCTCTACTCCGGTCTCATGAGACCCCACCTGAGGTACTGCATTCAGCTCTGGGGCCCTCAACATCAGAAGGACATGGACCTGTTTGAGCGAGTCCAGAGAAGGGCCACAGAGATGATGAGAGGGCTGGAGCACCTCTGCTATGAGGACAGGCTGAGAGAGTTGGGGTTGTTCAGCCTGGAGAAGGGAAGGCTCTGGGGAGACCTTATAGCAGCCTTCCAGTACTAAAGGGGGCCTACAGGAAAGATGGGGAGGGACGTTTTACAAGGGCATGTAGGGATAGGACGAGGGGTAATGGCTTTAAAGTGAAGGAGGGTAGATTTAGATTAGAGGTAAGGAAGATGTCCTTCACTGTGAGGGTGATGAGGCACTGGAACAGGTTTCCCAGAGAGGCTGTGGCTGCCCCATCCCTGGAAGTGTCCAAGGTCAGGTTGGATGGGGCTTTGAGCAACCTGGTCTGGTGGAAGGTGTCCCTGCCTATGGCAGGGAGGTTGAAACTAGATGACCTTTAATGTCCCTTCCAACCCAAACCATTCAGTGACTCTATGATGGTCAGATTCCCTGCATGTTCTGCCCAGGCAGCAGGTCCCTGCTGCACCACATGCGTTTGAGTCCTTTCTGCATTTGCTGCACACATGCACGTCCCTACCTGGGGAACCTCGTCTTAGATGGGAGAGCAGGAGCCCACCTTCACTCCTTGCTGTCCACGCAGCTCAGGAGCCTGCGGATCACCACAGCGACAGCAAGGCAGAACATCTGGCCCACACGTGTGTTGGGGAAGAAAGGTTTCTCCTTGTATGTCAGGGACTGCCTGTAAAACTTGCTGTTCTCTCTACTGGAGGCTCCTGGCTGTCTAGACATGTTCGGTTACATGCACTCAAATCTCCAGCCGCTCCTCATCTGGCTTGAAGTGACCCTCCTGGCTCTCCTCCCAAGGAGGGGCCGACTCTTCCCGCCAGCACGACTCTCCCCAGCCAAGGCAAAGGCAGGAGGTTCTTGATATGTAGGGCCCGGCCAGAGGGCTCTGGGACTGGGGTGGTATATCCTGATGGAAAGGGAGGGGAAGGAGAAAAACAGATCTTACCGAAGGGACAGCACTCCTCGGAGCCCACGGAGGGTGAAGGGAGAACAGACACATGAAGGAAGACACTGGATTCTGCAGGGAACGTTCCCATTAAAAAACGGGAAACATTTATTTTCTGCTTGCAGGGAGGGGTCATAAAACCCTTTAGTCAAAGGCCAGATTTCTTTCAGAAAACCCTCAAATTGTTGCTTCAACCCTCCAAGCAGGGCTGGGTAGCCCTGTAGTTCCTATTCTTTAGATAGGAAAGGGGAAGAGCAGAGGGCAAAGCAGGGAAAAGCCAGAAGTCAGACCTTCCATCCCTGTTGACTTGCTGCCTTCCCCTGGCTTTAGGTGCCCATACAGCCCCCATACCATAGGGTGGCTATGGCAGCACTCTTAAGTGCCTTTCTGTATGGACCTGAAGATTTCAGGTGGTCAAGATTTCCAAACAGGACAAGAAAATACATGTGTACAGGGGAGAGAAAAGGCAAAGCAGTTTTCCCAGGACTATGAAGCAGGACAGAGGTGAGCCCAGGGCTGAGGAACACACCAGCCTCCTGGTACACACACAGGCAAGGTTTGCTGAAACACATCTGATGCGAGAAGAGACTCCACTTTGTACAGACACTGCTTGGACAAAGCTCAGCTCAGTCCCCTTCTAGACCCTCTCATCAGAAGTACTCTGGCCCACTCTCCCTTCCTCCACCCCCTCCTTGGCTCCTCACTTCGATTTAATCAGAGCAAAATAAAGAGGGGAGGGGATGCACCACAGACCTGAGATTAGCCAGATGTTACTCATTGCTTTCCCCAGCCTGCTGAGCAGGATTTGTGGTCTTAGCTTGACAGGCAATTTGGCCCAAATCCCACATCGCCCTTGAGGCTGAGGCCAAGCCCCAGCTCCTCTCATTGCTAACACCTGGGTGTGCAGCTGCTCTGCAGAGCCACAGCTGGATTTCAGCAGCTTGGGAGCTGCCTGTGGCACACCTCCCTCGCCTTCACAAGGTGATGCAGAGGAGGATGTCAGAGAAACCATCTGTGAGGAAAGCCACCAGCATAGGCATCCCTTTTCTGGTCCGTGGGCTCAGCTTGCCCCACGGCCAGCACAGTTCCCGTCCACCCTCTCTGCAGCTTAACCCCAGACTGAGAAGGGGTGTCAGAGTCGCTTCTTTGGAAAGGGCAGCAACAGTCCTCAACGCCTCACCGTAGAGCAAGGGAGCCCAAGTTTAGTTTTAGACTTAAGTACAGCCTTCTTCCTTCCCTCTGCTGCTCTTGCAGAGGACAATTTCTACGAGAATTAGCAAATTCCTGCTCAGTTCAAAGGCTAAGGCCCCTGTCTCTGCAGTCTGCTTCAGCCAGAGCTTTAAGAACACAGCATTTAAGGCAAACACTCCACAAAATGTATTTCTTTACATACGTAATTATATACATGCATGTTTGTAATTTTAAACGCTGATGTAATTGGAATTCTACAGAATTCCTTTCTGCTGTTAGGTATTCCCTCATCTTGAGCCTTTCTTCAGACACGAGTTTTCAGCGAGTTAAAAAAAAAAAAAGTATCAGGCTCAGACTTCTATGTCAAACTTCTGTCTACCTTAAGTTTTACGTGAAAGAGATTCCTGAAGTTCCTCCTAAAATTATGCATCCATACAGCAATACCTTGAAAGGGAAAGAAGAGCAGCAATCACAAATGCTCTGGAAACCTCTCACAAAGATCACTTCCCAGCAGCACCAGCTGCAGTAAGAAGTGACATTTTACAGCCAGGTTAACACAGAGGCAGGAATACACGCTCTCTTCAGCAGGGAGTGAAAAAAGACCACAGCATCTTTAATCGGGTAGCTGGAAGAATGAGGAGAAAAGCAGCAAGGGAATGGGATAGTTAGGATGACATTTGGTCCTGTTGTCTTGCATAAAACGAAGCGAGAACAGACTTAAAGCTGTAGGTTCAAATAAAAACACAAAATTGTGGTGGTGTCTGACAACTGATACAAAATCCACAATTTGCATAAAAAGCCCACAAAAGGTTACTACTGAGGGGTACTACAGTGTTGCTTTAGGATCCGAGCGGTGACACCGCCAACCACCTCGGTTCTGAACACTCCCTGTTCCTCCCTCTCAGTCCTTGTTCCTGCCTTGATGCTCATCTCCGCCTCTAAGGATTAGCAGAAACCTCTCCCCCACCAACGTCCCCAGCAGAACGACTTCTCTTAGGTTGCCTCCAACGGTTTTAAACAAAATAGGATCATCCCTATCTTTGGTCAGGTACGAATGACCGTTCTTCACCCGTGCACTGCATTTCTTCAAGCACAGAAGCCTATTCAGAAACCCACCGTGTCAGAGACCACATGTACACAGTGCCTGTCCAGCGCCACTCTGAGCATATTTAAGATGTCCTGAAACAAAGCTGGTCCCTATACAGACAGCAAAGGTCCCAGAGGACACAAATAACCCAGAGCTTCCCCCTCTCCCGTTCGCCTGGGAGCATCTTCCCTGCAAAGCATTTAGCACTCTTCAATTACAAGGAAGCCCAGTAGCCAGCTGGCAGATGACGACATCTAGAGAAAGTTGCAGATACCCTTGTTTCCCCTTCCTATGCTCAGGCCAAGATTTTTTTTTTTTCTACTTACTCAAAAAGACTGACAATTCATTTTAGCTCATTTAAAAAAAAAAAAAAAGAAGCTTATGTACTCACAGGGACTGCATACAAAAGGGGATGAATAGACAGATGCAAACAAAGCACTGAGTTACCATTATGGAAATTAATTTTAAGAGTCACAAAGCATATTATTCCTGGAAATTGCTTTTATTTAGCAATTATGTTAACACCGCAAGAAGGCAGTTGGCATTAAAAACAAACAGTTCAATTTAAAATCAGGGAAGTGAATTAACTGAAATTTCAGGGCACTCACACCTGAATACACTCTACTACCTTGAATACTTAAGAAACCTCAGTCAAAGGCTTAGGTTTTTGTTTGCTGAAGAGTAAAAGAAAGGGAATAAAAGGGTAAGAGGAACTGTTTATTTTTGAAATTACTTATATATTTTTGCAAATCAAAGTTAAACCCTGACAACCAAACAGCAGGGAAAAAACTGAAGGAGTCACTGACAATACTGAGATAATATTTTAATTTTTTTAAAGTTTTTTTTCCTGTAAAATGCCTTGTACTTCCACAGGTACAACAGCAAAGAAATTATTTCAGTCCATTTCACATGGTGTATAAAAGACCAATTTTACAAATATACCCAGAAGTTTTAACAGCTGTTAACACTGTTTAAAGGTAAACATCACTTCTCCATCATACAGGGCTCGCTGTGTGAACAAGAGTTTTCCTACGGTTGTGCCACAAGAAGGAGCCTTCCAGGGACTCTCCATCGTGTATTTGAACCAAGAGGAAAGCGATACCCATCCCTAATCACCATGACACAAACAGAAGGGACTTCCAGGTGACTCGAAGACTGGCTTGCCTACCAGGAAAGTATAAATATGCCCTGTTAAAAGGAAATTTGACAGCCACCAGTTTCGTCTGTAGCTTGGTTGTCCAAGCAACTCATATTTTTGCTCCACTGCCAATAAATGAAAACTCTGATCAACACAGAAAGTAAAGCTCTATCTTTACTACCTGTCAAGGCCGACTCTACTGTTCAAGACTGAAGTGTCCGCTGCAGTCAATGGGACATGGTTTGCACAGGGCCTGCAGAACTACTGTGACTTTATCCTAGAAACTACCCCTGCTCCACACCCCACCCCCAAAAAAAAACCCCAGCCTTACCTTCTAAGTTTTTCCTTTTAATTCACAACACCAAGTGCAAAGACTTGTGAAGAGTGCTTATAAAAATCAGAATAATGAGAAAAATCTGTAAAAGACACTTGCAACTCCAATTATTATTTTCCTTGAAGAGATAAGCAAGCCTGAAGGTATCTTTTTAATTCTCTTCCTTGTTTCTTTCCAAGCTATTACTTACTTGTTTACCTGTGACTACATGGATAAATAGAAAATGAGAGGAGCCAAGAACTCTCAAGAGGCTGAAAACTGAGCAAACGAGAAGGAGGAGGAATCCTTGGCCAGAGTACTGCAGAGTAGCTGGGCTGTCCACACCTATTCGGCTCAAGCGCCCAGCAGACTTCTGTTCCTACCTGTTCCAATCAACAGCTCTACCTGTCGATTCCACTTCACATCCAATGTGGCATGTTAACAACAGTCTCGGGGAAAACAAGACTTAACCACCCGTGATGGAGCATTCCTTTACAAAGGACAGACAAGCACAGCTCACTTCCAAAGCATATTTGCAGGTCAGCTTTAAGCAAGAGTATGAGTCAAGGCAGGTCAGCTTTCCTACCACACTAAAAATGCATTTAAATGCCTCTATCAGTTCTCATGATGGCCAGATCACTACCACAGTTCTCTGACCCCAGAAAAGTGTCAAGACTATGAGCTGGATGAACAGAAACATGATGGTCTTGGAGAAGCTTCCTTCCACTTCCAGTGCAGCAGCACTAAAGGGAGTTACCACAGTTGAAACCAACAGTTTCATTTGGGCAGTGCATGGAGTTAAAAATCAAAGTTCTATTCAGAGACTATCGCAGTTTCTTGCTATGATACACTCAGCGCCTCTGCTCCTTGCTCAGGCTCTGAAGGAGAACCTTCAAATTCCAGGAACTGCCATTAAAACATTGAAGAGTGTTTTGTTGCGAAGCCTTTCCATGTCATCCCAGAGTTTCCTAACGAACTGAGGAGAATCCTTTTCAGAGCATGAACCAGGTCTGAAAGCAGGAAGAGCTACAATCACATTTCTGATCGGTTCTTGGCATGCCTTTGCTTCAAGGTGCGTCTGTCCCTGCTAGAACCAGCCCAACAATGGCTTTTGTCTCTTCTGAGCCCCATTCCCACCCTCACAAAGAAAAAAAAAATCCTCCTTTAATTACTCTGCCAGTACAGTACTATTACTGTACCCTGAGGCACAAAGTGACCACACTTGAAAAAAATTTATGATTAAAATGCAGTATCATGCTAACTCTTTTGTACAACTTGGACCACAATTCAAAATAAGAACAACACTTACCACTCAGTCGTCTATTTAGACTTCAACACTATCAAAAAGCTGCCAGGAAAAAGGAAAGCGTTACAGCTCCAGTGTGCATGGATATGACAGATATTTTTTTTTTTTTTTTAGAAGATCAGACTAGAAAAATACTTTTAGCTATAAGTTATGCAGTCAAAGCTGGTTTTGAAGCATTCAAATAGAATCAACAGTAACAGGTGAAAAAAATCCTTAGAGAATACATTGCCAGCATTTGAAATGGTATGCAAGAAATATCATAACACTGAAATCATGAAATATACTTTCAAAACAAAGTTTGAGGGTGGTTCTCAAGTTTACTCACTCCAACCAGAACCAGTTGATTTATCGAGAAACTACTTTCTCCTATTGAGTTACCAGACCAGTGAAAGTGTGTGTTTACCGAGATGAGGGAAAGAGAAAAGGGCTAAGCAGCCAAATGGTCCATCATTTCATTAGAGCAGCATATGTGGCCATAGTGTTTTGAGAAAAATAATGCTACAAACTCTTCTTCCTTCCCAGTAAATCCAGCTCTGCGGGACTCGCCCTAGATTTGAATACTGGTAAATGGCAAAGTACTTGGATTCATGCAAAGGAACTGTGGAAGTTTGTTTCCCAGAGAAGAGGAGAATTTTCCTTCCTGCAGTACTTCTTGCATTATACAGAACTGCCGACAGTGAAAGAAACAAAGATCTCACTTAAAACACAGTCTTTTCAAACTGACACTTCCCTCGGATACAAACCATTAGCCAGTCTTCCACTTCATGCAAGCCAAACACACCACAACCAGATGGTGTGCTCGTGTTTCCAGTGAGGATTCTTCTAGCACTGTACATTCACCTTGCACAGGGTATAGCAGCTGTATGAAGCCCTGAAGCAGCCATTAAACTGCAACAGCGAAGGAAGAAAGTAAAGAAGCTCGGTAACAGAGATGCCTGGGAACCTGTGCATTTACAATCCATTTACACTCAGAGGGAGACTACACATGCAAGTCCTGATCAGCTCAGCTCAGTAATACAGTTGCCTCCCCAGACCTGTGAAGCTGTCGTACACAGAGCTCAAGACCTCTGGTCACCAACCCTAACACATGGCTCCTGGCCTTAATTCACTAAGGAACATTTCCTGAAAGTGTGTTTTCATAGCATCTCTTGTGGGAAACAAAGTGAAGTGTTTCACAGAGTCCAGTAAGAACGAGGTGGAGGTGAGACTGCCTCTCACAGATGAGGTATATGCTAAATAGAAATAATGCTGCAGTATGCACATGGGACCTGAGGAACTCGTACTGAATATAAACAAGGGAGAGGCACCTTCACGCTTATGACAGAAACCATGACAAGGAGTTGAAGGCCAAAGGCGTTTCTTCCCAATCTGGTTGGGCTGCCACTCTTGATGAAGATTAGCCACAAGGTTGTCTTGTGGGCGTAAGGACTTGGAATACAGAATCACAAGAGGATCTCATTGAAAAGGCACTAGGAAGAAGCATATAGTTTTAGGTTAACAAGATTCATCCTGTTTTCAATCACTGAGTGGGGACAAAGACTGTACAGTTTGGGATTTTTAGAGAAAATGCTGC
>VYZV01031117.1:1927-24287 GCA_013401275.1 Pandion haliaetus | reverse complement strand
AGGCGAGGGGGTGGGGGGTGAGTGAGCGGCTTCATGGTGCTTTATTACCGGCTGAGCTGACCTGAAACCACGACAGTGTCTTATTCTGTGCTTGTACAGGAGGTCCTAAATTTGCAGCTGTTACGTGCTATGGCAATACTAATTATTATACAGTCTTCCTGCCTGTATTTCTTTGGGTAAGATTATTACATTAGTAATCACTAACTTCTGCACAAATACCCCCTACCTCTGAGCATGCTACTTTTTCTCTCTAATATTCATTCTCTGTATGCCTTTGTCATGTTTAAGGTAAGCCATGATAGAAGAAGAAACTTGCCATTCCCTGTGGGCTGTATTAGCAGATGGCTCCCCTGGAATTCTTTGCCCATGTAGACTGGCAGAGGCTGCTCACGCAGCGAAAGATCCTTTTTGGACTAAAAACTGAAGAGCTGTCCTGCCACTCAGATACCATTTTTTTTGGCTTTTGGCAAGTGTAAAGCATTTTGCAGAAGCATGAGCTCCCACAGCGTACCTCATCAACAGTGAAATTCTTCCACAGATAGATTAGGGATAAATGACAAATGCAATACTAGCTACATGCACAGGTACTTGCATGGATTATTGTTAGAGCAGAGTAAATTAGCAGTTGAATTTCTCAAGTGACAAGTTCTGCAACAGATGCCACACAGGCTCAACTTCTGAACAATTAACCACCCCAACTAGTTAGGCCCTTTATTTAGTGAGGTATTCCACGCAAATACAGCCCCAATGTGCATTGCCTAAAGGCTTCTCTCATCTGACTAAAAGCAGGTACTTAAAACATTTCCAAGGGATTATGTCAAACACATGTTGTACTTTGCTGATATATTTTTTATTTTAATGTCACAAACATATAAGCAACTTGTGCTATTGCTACCAGTTCAGCAATGATGAATATATATTAAAAAGGTTCTTTATGAAATTAAAGAGGGTAACAGACCTACTGCCTGGCTTTAACCACTAAGGCAAAACAAATATCCAAATACAAACAAATACATTAAGTAGGTCACATGAAATCATCATGTCTGCCTATGAATACTATGAATGACAACCAATTTGGCATTTACATTTTAATCCAGTTTAAATTCACAGATTAACTGTGGATCATACTTGCACAAAACACCTAGATGGTACAACAGACTACAGATAAGAGGTCACAAGTGTAAAGTTCTTCTAGCAGAAAAATTTGGCAGTTCAAGCAGAGATGAGAGAAGCTGTGAATTGATGCACTTTTCAGATAATTCCTTCACAAACAGCAAAGCAAAAAGCTCTCTCGTATGCAATGTGTTCAATTCATTATACAGTGTGCATTTGGTTTTATGAACCCAATCAACGAATACTGATCACATCAATACCAGTGTGCCATGTAATTTTATTTAAATGAGAATTCACGTCATTTTGGATGCAGGGAAGGGAATTTATTTGTTTTAGTATGCCTTTCTTTAGCAGCACTAAAAAGGTGTTTTGCTAACCACATACAAAGGGCGCAATTGCAACATCATCTGTCCCAGTCCCGGAGGCGATGTTTGCCTGCCACCATTAAAGTGACAAAGCAATTTATGTACTGCAGGCTGTCTACTGAAAGCAGAAGAAAATAGTCAAACTCCATTTTCCTAACTCCTTTAAGCAGTCAGTTTTCTGCAAAGCCAATGGCAAAGTTGGAAAGTCAGTTCAGTGCGAGTACGTGGGATACCTCTAACACCATCCAGTTAATGGGAACTCAAGATCGCAGCACAAGCGCAACTTTGGCATGGAGAAGGATATTCCCCCCACCATCCACATTTTGTTTAGTTTTTCAAGTCCAGCAGCTGATGATAAAGTTACAAAAGAAAAGGGACATCTTCAGTGTTGTTGAGATGCCCCTTGAACATCCCCTCACTCCCTGAACCCTAACAAAGAACAGAATGGGCTTTTCGAGGTCTGCAGGCAGGACAGCATTCTAACCTACCCAGAGACAAAGAGGACTTCTGGGAAGCTCATCTGCCTGAGTGGAAATACGGTTGGCTGTGTATTTTGCTGGGCTGCTTCTATATGGTGGTGTTTGATTCCACCCTCCCTCTCCCTCCCCCTTTGAGGGCAGGGGGAAAAGGGATGAGTGATGATCACATTCACCTTCATAGGCCCCACAGATCTTGGGAATGGGAAAGAACGAGAGCACTGTGGGAATTCCCTCCCATCATCTATGAAGAAGTGGACACATGCTTTCATGGGAACCTCTCTCCTGGTTATGTATGCCACAGGTCTCTATGGCAGCTGAAACCTCTCACTTTTGGTAAAGTCAAAGCCCATCCTGCTTCACAGGATAAAACACGGATATACTTAGCAGGGCTTCTCTTATCTTCCTATTGGCAGGTAAATCAAACAGAAGCAGTGTTACCCAAACTTGTTTTGCATGCAAGTAGACTCTTCCTTTTAAGATAGCACTGCAAAAGACAGTTCCCCATGCAGTAACTTCCAGATGTTCCCACATCCCAGGAAAACATTTCAGAGATGCAGATCCAAGAGCAAAGTTTATTTAGCTTTTACACTCTATGCTATTTCAGTTTGAAAAGTGACATTAGCAGAAAACTTGAAGACTGTTCGCCTGTATAAGCAGAAACATAACAGCAGTACAGAATCTACTGTAACACATCTACTTAGATGATTTCAGTGTCCTGGGATAGGGGACAATACTGTTGCTCCACAGTCACCCTAGGATTGCCTCCAATGCCAGGAAAACAAGTATCCCTTGTTTTGTTTTAATTACCAGTTGGTTTCAACTTACCAGTTTCCCCCTTTGTTGAGCTGACCTAGTCTCCCGGAGAGTGTACACATCACCACAGACTGAGATTTCCCGCCAAACTCCAGGTTTAGACTCCTCCGTGAACCCTCCTTTTGGATGCATGACCAGCACCCCATTAGTTGTTAATCCATCCATGTGGCCATCAGGATTTTTCCACTTTGCCGCTTTTTCCTGCATGTGACAACCAACCCAGGAAAGAAAGAGTTTGTCTAAAAGTTTATGGACTAAAGTTTTACACACTGAAGTTTTACTAGCCCTGTCTAAAACACAACATTTCCTTACCAGCTGGCACTGCTTAGACGTAGGTTTACAAAAAAAGCATTTTTAAGAATACCTTATGCCAGACTGGTAAAATCTTTTGCTTATGCATCTTCAATTACTTTTTTTTTTTCTTTTTAACTCAGTTGAGTGCCTCTGACTGCAGTTCAGGTAAGAGTTAAGGCCTCAAAGGTCAGTAGCATAGTCTTAACTACCTTAACGCAATATGGAATACCACTGCAATGGGCACATCCTTTTCCATAATGCAGCTGATGTGCTCCTTGGTCTTTAGCACTCAAAACTGCAACAGCAACTTATTCACAATGACTATCAAGAATATATCAAACAAACCTAAACAAAATCCCCTAACAGTTACTAAAGTAGCACTTCATTGTTAAAGACAATTATGACCGTGACTCCACGCTGGTGGTAAATCAAGCACATAAAACTGCAGTTTCTACTTAACACTGCAGCTGGTACACTGCAGTAATAAAAGTCTAACAACAGTATAAGTTATCAACTAGTACAAGGAAATTTGGGGGCTTGAAAATAACAGAGAATAAAAAACAGAGTTTGCTCGTACATAATTATTAATAGTGCTTACACCAAGAAATATATTTTTAGATGAGTCAAATCCAGCTGCAAAAATCCTTGCTGTATATGGTGGGCTCCTGTCACAAACAATCCTGCATGCAAAACGGGATATGGTGCTTTGCGTAATTTGCGTTTCATCATTATTTTGACTTCCAGAAATAGTATCTGTTACTACAAAGTCTATGGGGCTTTCTGTTGACCTCCCAACCTGAAAAAAATTAAGATAATGGTATAATTAGAAAGAGCCATAGAAATATCAAGCATTAAGGACACAGGTTTGCCAAGTTAATGTTGATGACATCAGTAAACTATTGTCTTTTGCATTTTTGGATGGCAAGATCCAATCAGAGACTAAACTGTATTTTCACATTTGTCCTAGGAAGAAATACATCACTAACATGGCATGACAAATTTTCACTTGCTACAAGTGATGTACATGCTTGCCCAACACAGCTGTACTTAATTGTTTGGTATTGTCAACAACATGAAAGTATTATCACCTTGCTATTTCACAATTCAGCCATAGCAAATTACTTAACACTATATTCTGTCAATTAAGAAAACATTAGCTTGAAATGACAAGTTTTATTCACATTTCTAGTACCAAGTTAATTTGCCATGAAAATAAAGTATTTTTTTTAGACCCAGAACTCAGCTATTTTGATACATCGTAACAAAAAAGCTACCCACCTTCATGTTTACAGAATCTGTAGTTCCAGAATAGAAGAGTTTAATAATGTGCATGCATGACTACAGAAATTAAAAAACTTTCTTCAGCAGAAATAAAACAGCTGATCAGTAGACAAGAATATTTTTCTATCTTGCCATCTATAGATTTTAATTCTAAAAGTGGAAACATCTCGGCAACTGTAACAGAAAACCTCATTACAAAACGGATGGAGGGATCTGACTGCCAACCAAACATACAGTGAGACTTTATTGATACTTTACAGGCAAATTAGCATTATACCAACTTTGAGCATAACTGGGGAAGTGGAGCTGAGGAACAAGGAGTGGAACAGAGTATTAATTTTACAGACACCTTGTGATCAAACAGAAGAAAATTAAGAATATTCTTCACATGAAACTACCTTCAATATCAGGCATCTACATTTATATAAAATAACCTCTTCACTAAACATGATCTTGTTGTCCCCCAAGCAGTTACATTCTACTTAGCTTCTTGCTCTTCAAAGCCAGCTATGGGAAGACATGTACGGTTCTACCATTAACAGACATCTCTACAACCTAAATTTGCTGTAAAAAAACCATTATTCAAGAGTCAAGGAAAGCAATATTATTAATACTTAACCCTTGTCACAACTGAACTAATAGCAACAGTACAGGGATCTCTCCCATACTTCTCTTTTGCTTTCAGTTCTACTTCGCAGTGTTGAACTCAATACACGTGTCGAAATTCATGTCTTAAGTGACACATCCAGTTACTTTCTCCATATCACGGGTCTCAACCCAAGTATAAAATGTGATGAGCTTGCTGCAGATAAAGTGCCGAGGAAATACTAAAAAAAGCCTAATCAAAAGTAGGCTCTTCAATTTTTCACAGAAAGTGAAGTGACTACTAGCATACCCAAGAGACAGAGTTTAGAAGCTGTTTAATATGGGACATCTCTGGTTTATATAACTTGAAAAGTTGAAGCTAAAACTTAAAGCTATGTTATTCTTCCTTTTACAGTATTATTTTTAACAGGCTTGTATTTCCCATCCAATGCAATTCGTGCTAAGAGTCAGCACTGACCAGCAGCAGGAAGCTTATTCATCATTCTTGACTGTTCTCTATCTATATGTGAAGCCTCTTAAAGGATCATCAATAACAAACATGAAATAAATTTGTTCATAACAAGTTTCTGCCTGTTGCAGTCTCCCAAATAGATCACACTCTCAAAGCTTTTAGATGCGATTACAGGAAAACTTGCCTTACTTTCCCTTAAAGGATGACAAAACACACAAGTGTTTGCTCCCAGTCTTCCTCACATCAAACTAATCATCAACATGAAATCCGAGTATGTTTGGATATAAGCATTAAAATCTCTATATAAAGCTTTTATGTGGTTTTTAAAATCTCTGAAATTACATGTAATATTTTAAGCAAAGTAATAACTTTATGTATCTCATTTGTGTCACAAGTATGTCTATACAACATCAAATATTTTAAGTATTTGGGGTTTCTTTTGTTGTTTGGTTTGGGTTTTTTTCTGTTGAAAAAGCCTTCTAGAAGATCAGTCTCATGTATTGTGCTACATGAGACAATCAGAAATTATTTTAAGAAGTGGTCTTCAAGACATGGCAATTTCCTCACGCTCCGTATGAAATCAAAATTTTGGGTTTGAGATCACCTGAAAAGAAACCCCATGGGGAACAAATTAAGAACTTGACACTATCAACATTTACCCACCAAAAATTTTTAACTTTTCTGATATTGTAGTCAAACTACAGTCACTATGGACCTAGTTCCATTATTCAAAGCTACTCTTCACAGACTTTATTACTTATTTTTCTTCCATTTTCCTCTATAGCACAGAAGACTTTCTTCTTTCTAGTAATTTTAGGCTATATTTTGGGACTCTTCTTTTTATCTGTGTCATATTATATATTATTTCACTAAGTTACTTCCAAGAACAAACCATAGATCTCCCAACTGATGCATAAGACAGCTTCTGTTGTCTACACTACAGGTTATTGTTAAAAGCTCCGTAAAAGCCAGGCAGTCAATCAATTTGCTAGTGTCTACTGTCAATCAAAGAAGTGCTATTAATATCACTCGCTCCTGACACAAGGCAAAATGAGACAACCTGCCAGCAGATAATTTAACAGCTATAGATTCTTGGACTTCCAACAGAAATTCACTCTGATGATAGGGAGAGTTAGATCATGCGTATTCTGAAGGGCTGTTCTTCAGAAAAAAAAAAAAAATCAGTTCTTCATATTGGATGTACCTGCTTCTTGTATAATCTTGTAGTTATTCAGAGTACAGGCTCCACATTTTGGTTCCTTGTAGTGGTACAAACAGGTATAATCAACCCATTCTCATTCAATCAAACCATGAAGGAACAGGTTCTACTCCAACTGATGCATCATCAGCAGAATGGTTACTAAACTCTGAAGAAAATCTTCATTTTTAGCAGCATATAGATGCTGTAACGTATAGACTTTGGGAGATGCCAGATGGAACATGTTAGTGACCATCTTTTTATTACATGAAGAAATCTGATCTATATGTCACGAAGGAAAACACACACCCAACACAGCAGATCAAGGCAAGGGAGGTAGCGGGGCACGGAGGAGAAGAGAAGTAAAGAAAAGAGCTTATTCCCAAAACCAAGTACAGGAAACAAGAACAGAATCATTTAAGATGTCCAGGACAACCTTCCAAAGCACCTGAACACCTGCAAGGTTCAAAGCCCTGCTGCAGGAGGTTGTGAAGCCATTTTGTTAAAGTGATCCAGCAGAAGTCTGTCAAGTGACTGAGCAGGACACAAGTAAGCAGGGAAGAGAAGAGCACCCATTTCTGTATTGTTTCCAGCTTTCAAGAAGCAAGAACTTTCCTGGATAGTGCTTTAAGTAATATATTCAAACACTCTTAAATGAGTACGCTTATTTGTAAGTAACTCTTCATGTTATCTTCAGAAAAAAGCTAATAGAAGAAAAAGGGGTTGGACTACTCTTATATGAAACTTCAACATTTATCTATTGAATATGCATATAACCTGCATGGTTAAAAAATTATGCATGTCTGCATGGCAAAGTGGGTAGGGTACATGCATGGTGATTTAAACCACTTATTAACTGCTAAGGTATATGCATCATAATATGGTCATTTTCATTATGGAAAACGTCAAGAAAATTCGTATTTAGACAGCCTGAACACTGCTCTTCAATGCCTTCTGAATTTCCTTACTGCCCCTTGTATAGTCTCCCCACATTTTCTGTATGCATCTCACTTCCGATAAGCATCTACTCATGCTTCTTGGTTATAAGCTTGGAAAACATAAAATAAAAAGCTATTCTGAGTTTGCAATCTTGAAAATTTTCCTGTTTGTTTCTGGAAAAACTGCACAATACAAGTCACCAAAACATTTCTCACGCCTTCCTTCAAAGAAAAGGACTGACACCAGACTCTCAAAGTGGAAGAAGGAAAAAGGTGACAGCTTTTTGTGAACTGTGCATCTCCCTCATTTTCAAAGGAAATCAGCTCTAACCCAATGGATTCAGTCCTCACAGGTTAGAAATAGTACCCTGACCAAGAAAACAAAGACCTCTGCCATCCCTTTTCCCTATTTCAGGTCCCACTGACTACGGTGTTACTAAAAACCGCCATTCTAAGCTTCTCACATTCCTCACTGTGGTCACCTTATTGAGGTCATGAAGTGCTACTATCCCATTTCACAGAGGGGAAGANAAAAAAAAAAAAGCTAAGTGATTTGCCCAAGATAATACATGCTATCAGCAGGCAAGGAGGGGACTCAAGATAATCCCGTGATCCATGCATTATCCTTCCCTTTTCAGCTTCCACATACTTGCCAGTGTTCTACAAAAGCCAGGAAAACACATCTGAAAAGAAAACAGCAAATTCCAAGGACTGTCTATCCAAATGATGCTTGATCAACAGTAAGGCTTTACTCTGTGGATCAACAGGCAACATGTGATTTGTCATCACGTACCACAAAGCTGCACAAAACGGTCCTCAAGTAACTTTCCTCTGACTGCTCACAATCAGGTTACCGAGAATAATTAAAATCTAATGGCGTATCTAAATAATGGAAACCTCTTCAGCTACTGTCTGGCATCACTTGAGCAGCAAAATATTGGTACAATCTACCAGACTATTCCTTTTCCCATTCTCACTGCTATCAGCCCCTCTAGGCCAATGTGTGGAATGCGATCCTCAGAAGACAGCCACAGAGAGTGAAAACATGAAGCAGGACAGAGTGCTTGAGGTGAAGTTGAGATCAAGGCACAGCATGAGAGTCCACACATCAAGATGGAAGAAACAGACTGCTCTGAAAAGAGCACTTTTAACAATATGGAAGCCTTAACTTTGACACATTAGCAATTTGAGGGGACACCAGAAGGACTGAGACACTACCAACACAAGATTCCACTCAAAAAGTTTTATTAAGATGGGATAGTTTGACCTGTTACAAGCCAAACCAGTCATGTAACTACACGTGTATGGCATATAATTGCCTGAACCATAAGCAGTCTCTCACGGGTGAATTCGTACATGGGCCAAAATTAGGGCTTTTGTGAGATTTCAGCAGGCACTCGATAGCTGCCCGAAGGAGAAAGCGTGATCTGTGCTTGTCAAGCGGCAGTAAGAGATGTGCACTTCTGTGCCAGCCATGGAAGTGTAGTAGGTCTCTGGGTCAGGCAGCGCAGTCCAAGCTGTCTCAGTGTACTACCCTGTGCAAATTCCTCTTCTACTGAGCATCAGTGGATCTCAAAGGGGAGCAGGGGAAGATACGTTGTTAGGTGGGCTACACTATGCTTAACCAGCCTATTCCTCACTGAGCCAAACCCCTGCTTTAGAGCCAAAGCATCCTTAATTAGCTCCCTTAACCTACTGCCTTGGACCAGGGTCACTTGAACCTTGAACCTGTTGAGCATTGCTTTGCCTAAACTGCATCTCCTTGCCTTAGGCTGCTAGATGTCATTAGAGTGACAGCTAAGCACCCCAGCCTAATTCTTTAATAATACCCCCCCAAACTAAAAGCTGTAACCACCACTAGGATATCATGCAATCAAGAAGAGAGCTGTCTATACAATATGACCAGAAAAGCAGCTGTTCTGCAACTCATCTGTATTCATTTCTTAATGTACACAAGAAGTAGAAAAACTCCAACCTTCAAAAATGGCTTTTCAAAATTTACGTACAGGAAAAAAGTTTCACTGGAGCTGCTCAGGGCCAAGAAAGCATCTTGCAGAGATAAACAACTATCACACAGTAACCCAAAAGGATGGGTTTCTTTTACTGCTCAGTATATAAAAACGTATTTCAGTTCACTCTGGGTGCATGATTCTTCATGCAGCAGCAAATGAACAAGACTTTTTTTAGTCAATCCCTGTTTGGACCCAATTGTTCCAAAGTCACACTTGGAAAATTTTATTTAGAGCAAAAAACAGAAGCCACATGAAGCAAAGACATCTTGACAGAGCCATTTCCTCTTCTGTCAACAACACTCAACTGCTGACCCTTCTAAATATGAAAGACTGAATGAGAAGGGATAAAAATTCATGAGAAGATGTTCTAATTAGAGGTCACTGACAAGACAGACCTGATTAGTCCAGATTGGAAGAGGTTGTGCATGTTTGGTTTTTTTCTAAGCTTGACATCTAAGTTTGTACAGAAATTTCTATTCTTGTACTATATATAAAAATAAGCATTGCACAAGAAAATAGCTTAGGTTACCAGAATGCTAGATCATGCAGAAAAATACAAATGCATATAGGGAAGAGTGAAAACATGTTGGATAGATGGTAGCTTAGTGAAACTCAGCACAGTCCCCTACACCGTTTGATATATTTGCACACCCTTCAGGAAAAGTTTTCTTCACCATTCTATCACTAGCTTGTCTCCTTCAGTGCACAGCTCCCACATTCCCCTCCTACCTTCACTTTTACCTTCCTCGTTCCCCACCCCATGTTCTGCTGTGAAAGACTGAAGGAGTTAATGTCTCGAACATCATGGCAGGGCAAGTTCTGCATAACCAGCGCACTTGTGCATAACAACAAACCCTGCATAGCAAGGAACCGCAGCAGGTGAGAGAGAAGTCAGTTAGCAACAGGGCACGGAAGGCATGCTGGAGGGTACGCAGTTCCCTGTTCTGATATGCTGAGCAGGGCAGCTCACCATGTATGGCCAACGGTCAAAGAATGGTAATGCCTGCAGGGAGGGAGAAGTTACTCCCCAACCAACCTCCAAGCCCACCAACCCACTTCCCAAAGGTTCTGGAAGCACAAACCACACATGACACCTAATTAGCCTAATGAGTCAGAGAGCCTGCCCGAAAGAGGAACAAGGNTAATCCCTACACCTCAACCCTTTAGACATAAACCATTGACCAACTCTGGGACTGGAAGTGGATCCAGCTGCCCCTAGGCTCCTCTCTGAGGAATCTAGAAAGCAAGGGGGTCCACTCTGAACCTCATGACTCAATGGGAGGGATCTCCTTATTTTCTTCCCTGAACTGATCCCCCAACAAGCAAAGCTTAGTAGTACATGTTTGGTGATGTATGATTAGCACATTACACAGTTTACCAACATAGTTTCATGCCAATTCCTGTTGTGAGTGAATAAAAGTTGAGTTTTNCTCATGACTCAATGGGAGGGATCTCCTTATTTTCTTCCCTGAACTGATCCCCCAACAAGCAAAGCTTAGTAGTACATGTTTGGTGATGTATGATTAGCACATTACACAGTTTACCAACATAGTTTCATGCCAATTCCTGTTGTGAGTGAATAAAAGTTGAGTTTTTAAGTTAAAGGATCCCTGGTGTCATTTCACCTTAATCCTCACCTGGGAGTCAGCAAACCTAAGTCATCACCCTGAGAAACTGCGATGTGACACCTACTCCTATCTCCTTCCTTTTTACTCCAGCTACATGATTAACTGGAGGGTGCAGGGTGTATTCTTGTCCTTACTGATGAATCCAAACAGAGCACACATTTCTTTCTAGTACTATCTGTGCAGTTGCTACACTGTCCTTGCAGAATAAGCAGAGTACAGTGAAAAGCAGCAAGGTAGTAAGGATATTAACAGATGCTGGCACTGATTTGAGAAATGCAGAGAACACAAAACTTCAAAGTGCTCCTGTATTAATGCAACTCGGTTCAACTGTGGAAATTCCACAGATCACAGAATACCCAGAATATAATGCAGAACTGTGATTCCATATGCTGCTTTTAAAAAAACAAGGCATGTATTGCATAGAGTCTTACCTGAAACATGTCTGTATCTTTATCATGAGTGTATTCCACTACAACAGTCTGGTTTCTGGATAACGTGTAAGAGATACTGTGCTGACCTTTACAGCTGATCGCCTGTTGGATAAAAAAATATGTCTATTATACACAGCTTCCACAATAATAATATAATCAAATTCATTTCACTATATAAACACCTTTTCTATGATCAGGAAAAGCAGTGTATCGTAACATTTTATTACAAGGCTGGGTAAACACATCACAGTGGGATTTTTTGTTTTGTTTTTACTGGAAAACCCCAAGCTGCACTTGTTTGTTTCTAGTTCAGAAGTACCCAATACCTACCATTTTCATAGTTTAGACACCGAACACATGGTTTTCTCTCTGAAATTATATTGAGTTCCTAACCCTCATAGGAACTTATACCCCAGCAAAGACTTGGGGTTTAGGGTTCTTTGGTTTATTTGGGTTTTTTTTAAAAGCAAGTGAGCAATACAATTGATTTCCAGTTTAAAGTGCCAGGATTTCAGGGATATCATTACAGTTAAGCAGTTTTCTAGTTAGATCAGAAAGAGTCTAGCAGTTTTATATAAATTGTGACAAAGACTGAACACTTTGAAGCTGTTTTTCCTCATTAAAGGATACTCCTTACTATCTGTCAAAGGAAACTGATCTCTACAGGTATGGATACAGCAAAGACTAAATAGTATATCAGTATTTAAAACAAGACTAGAAGAGAAAACTCCTGTTACTCTGCTGTATTTTACTAAGATTGAATTCCTTACTTGTTAAGACTTCCCAGCTTCACATCTCTAGGTTGCATTTTTACCAGTCCAGCAACTACTTCAGAGAACAGAACAGAGACATCCCTGCAGCACAGGAGCAATCTCAACTCGGGAAGAAACAGTGAGAAACAGTTTTTTCTTGATGAGTAAACACAGAGCATAGCTGCCACAGCAGAGAGCCATAAGAAGGGGCAGGGCCCAGCAATCCTTTCAGAAGCTCTGAGACTCAGCATACAAAATCTTTATGGCACTGGTGATTGTTTCTCAAGCTTGAAGACTAACACTCACTTCAAATGATTAAGCGGTGTCAAAGCATAATTGCACTAGCTGTGCAATGTAAAGGCACTAGTAAAAGCTTCAGGACAGAGGAAAACAAGCTGAGAAACTAAATCGATTGGCTAACAGGGAAATATATGTAAATACAAGGTCCATATAACTGCACACAATTATGAAAGGTAATGATTGTTACTGCTCAAAACACTTTGCAGACACTTAAGTATTGAATTAATAGGTTAATTAAAGCTTTCTCCAGTTTTCTGCTAAGGCGGTTAATTTTCTAGAAAAGGTTCTCTCACTAGCTCCACTCTTTCATGCTGCTCGTCACCTACAAAATGCACAGACAGGAATGATTAAACTAAGCAACTAAATATATTCTACTCATCTGTCTGTCATCTCTCACAAAAGTCTAAATGATCCCAAAGCTACAGATCAATTATTAAACAAATCATTAAAAATCTTGCAGAATGTTGGCGGTATTAAAAACATCTATGTGCAATACCAAAAACCTACTAAGGGTTAGCAAGAGTAATTGACACAGAATTATTGAAAAACAACATAAGGGAAGAATTCTTTCTTGTAAACCGTGTGCATTTACAGATTAGAGACTACTTTTACAACAAGCCTCTTGCTGAAAGGTCTTAGCAGCTCCAACACTTGCTAAAGATTTAGGCTTAGGTGATAATACCTGGAGGCAAAGGGTTAGGCATGATGACCTTTCCCAGTCCCTTCCAGTACTTTTTTTCTGCAGTGAAGCTTTTAACAAAACTTCAAGCCATAAAGTCTTCTTGTTACAACCGTTGGAACAAAAATCAGGGAAGCAACAGCTGAAAAATGAGGTAAACGTATTTGGTAATCAGCAGTACACAGAATCTAAATTTCCCAGTTTAAATTCATAGTGTTTTGTAATGACCATTACACTGGCACACAGTATGTTGCAAGAACAAACAGCATCTTGAGATGCAATTCAAATGAAGTCATTAACACTTTGTGACCACCTAGGACACCGGACCGTAGGTCTGAAGCATCTATGAAGAGCTTTTCCTCTATGCCTATTTGACAAGGGGATCTTGAGCCCTGAGGTGGTCCTCAGGTGTTCCTTGAATATAAATGAAATAAAGTGATGAACAGGAAACCCTTACACCTTGCATTGTAAACTTAAAATGTCAATAATCAATTTATATTCATATTATCACATATCATCATTTCAAACATCAGAAAGTAATAGCTTTCACACAAAATTTTCATTCATTTCCACAAAACTGTGTTGCAGCTGTGGATACAATGGAGGACAGGCCCATTGGCAACTATTAACACGATGGTCCTGGCTTCAGCTCTAGCCAGTCTGTGCAGCACCGACCACCAGCAACCGTGTAAAGTTCAAGGGCACAGATGCGTGCCCTAAGCTTATGCTCTTGTCAGACAAGACAGTGGATCAAATGGAAACTTCAGTGAGACCCAAAACTGAAAGTTTTAAGGTCCAATAGAAAAACCAAGGAGGGAAATACAAGAGCTTCCAGAATTACTTGGTAAGGTCACATACTACACCTACAGAACTTAGGGCTTAGATACACTAATAATTCCCATTAGGTTGACCAGGGTCAGTATCTCCTCTGAAATAATAGGGTAGGACATAATCATCTTCTCTTCTGTGTGTGTTCCTTTCCCCTCCCAACTCTTCCTTCTCATCTTAGTTCCCCTCCTCTTTGTCTTCCACTACTTAAACCCAGTTATTTTCAGTGTGAAATGCTGCATTTAATTTCCTGGAATTGTGTAATCATTTTTCAAAAAGCTAAGAACATTATGAGAAATGTTTCAACGTGTGTGCTTTCACAGTCTACTCATCACCAACAGTTGCTCCAATTCAAAGACATTTTACAAGCATTTTAATTGCTGGTCTCAAAGCAATTGGACACTTCCAAGTAAAAAAAGTAACAGTATTTCGGGAACTACACAAAACAGGAGAACTATGAACTATTCACAACAACTATAACAAGTGAAAGGTAAATATCTTAATAAAACAGTACTGTAAGTAGAATGCAGCCACAGGCAATATCATGAAGGATTTTGACAGCTTGAGGAGCTACAGAACCACACTACTACACATCCCAATAAAGTCTGGAGACTGATTGCCCCAACCCCCTTAAAATTGGTTTGTGGCAACCAAAACTGTGAGGTTACCTTTTTATTGCTTTTAGCATTCAAATTTATAGACTTTTTTTCTGCCAGTAGGATTTTCCCCCCCTCAAAAAAACCTTGATGCTGTCACATAATTGCAGTGCTGTGGTAACTGAAGTTGTGAGAAGAGCCCTGACTATCACAAGCCATACAGCAGCATCACAAGTTCTAGTAGATGACTTTAAAGTTTCAGTCTGGACACCACCCTGTCCATCTTCCAGCCAGGAACTAAAACATGAAGGAACAAAAAAGGGGCACTAAACCTCACCTGTATCTCCTCACCTCCACCCCAAAGCTGCCAAGATCCATCAGAGCAACAGTGCATATTTTCAAAGACTGTACTCAGAGTCCACCAAACTTTTGAGTGTGTGGGCCAATATCAGCTTAATTTGAGAGCAGTTTTCTCCAATCTTTGGAAACCCCTTAGTTCTCAACAGAAACAAATGCTGGAAAAACCTCACTAACATATATAGCCTGAGCCTGCCAAACAAGTTGGAAACATGTGGCTCCAGACTGGCCATAGCATATGCCATCTCTTGTCCAGCAGGAACGCTGGTGGGGAGATACAGGCTAGATTAATTCAGCCACCTACACAACAGTTTGTTTTATATGATTAACCGTCTCAAGCCGCTGAATTCAAGTAATTCCCTTTGGAGGAAACAGATAGCAAAGTGGAGGCTAACTGACAAAAACCCTGTGGAGGAACAGAGGGAACAAATAACAGCAGCATGAGATTTTTCCACAATAATTCCACAGATAGTGACTACGTCCACGTTGGGGCTGAGGGATTTTAAAAAGTCCAGATGCCAAACAAAAGCAACAAGGGAAACCTGAAGTGTCATATTCCACTTGGCATGAAGGGACAGATTTCCCCAGCATCTTTCCAAGACAGAACCTATGTTCGCACAGTAATCCATCCATCTCCATAGGGCTTTCAGGTTGGAGGACAGTGTGCAGCAGCTGCAAGCCTCACTATACGTTGAGCCAGTTTACCTTAAGAGGAAGGCTCCTCTCCTCCCCATCACTCAAAGTAAATGTCGCAGCTACCCCCACTTCATGGCACTCCCACTGCCTTGAGATTTTCATTCCAGTGATTTAGGGTCATCAAAACTGCCATATGTTATCAGAGACTGAAAGGAGTTGCATCCGAGAAGGCCCACTATCTCACCCCCACGGTAACTGCTAGTAGCTCAAGTTTTCAGTTATATCTTTCCCACTGGCTGGAATTACACTTGGCCTTGTTTTTTCCCCTGCCTCCTTACACACACCTTTCATTCTTGCTCCTTTCTCTCAGTTTTGAGAGCAAAACCTTGTTCCAGCACTCTGCACTCACAATCAAAGCAGCAGCTAAAGGCTACGGCTTACAAATCTGTCAGGTCTCAGAGGAACTAAGATCAAACAGAGACTGCTTTCCCAGCAGCAACATTGCAACTCAGCCAACCCCTGGAACATCCCAGCCCACCTGGATTCTTTGCTCTCCACTCATTCCCCTGGAAAAGTAGCTGCTATCAGTTTTACCACCTTTTCAAGAAGTGAGAAAGTAGAATTCCCTCACCCTACATATAAACACACCTTGCAGGTAAGGGGAATAAGAATACACAAAATGTTTCACTTAAAAACCAGTATTTCTTAGTACTCTGCTTTTTTTAGCAAAGATACAGAAAAACAAAGGAACACAAAACTAAAAAAATAAATCTTCAGCAGATCGGACATAGGCCCAACCGACCAGCAGCAACGCACACCATCATATTTGCAGACATACAGCGTTACCCAGGAGCGTGCACAGCACCGAGTGACACCACAGCACTGCGAGTGCCACCTCCCTCCAAACCACAGAGACCCAGCATAGGTGGCTACTGCCCTGGAAATGAGCAGAAAGGGCAGTACATCTGAATAACTTCAGCTGTTTCCTGTTGCACAATGACATCTCCAGAAATGCCCTTATTGACCTGCAAGCTACAAGGAGGCAAAATGGCAACAGACCACCCCTTCTGCAAGAGCATACAAAAAGCCTGTAAAATAATTTGACCTAAGATGGAATTCTTTTTCAAGAGGTTAACTATACCACTGTTGGATTTCTCCAAGCGCAACAAAACCCCCCACATTTTCCTTGCACTCCTTTATGAGCTACTCTGAGAGCTCTGAAAGCCCCTGTTTTGCACATAGTTATGAACTAGTGTATATTCTTGAAATTTGTCTTCCATCATAAGCATGCCACTGTTTGGACCAACAACAGACATAAGGGTGTAGCAAACATTCTGGCTTCGGGATCAAACCTGAAGAAAGGCTTGCAATGTACATGTGGGGTTTTTTTTTCTTCCCTAAAAATTATACTAATTGTTTTAGTATGAGATTCTACATCTGTCTACCACACAGACTTTACATCTATGCTCAGCCAGATGTTCCCTATACAGGAACATCTTCTGGTGTGCTGCAGCTCTCTCCTGCACACTGTCACTGAAGAAGTTGCTCATTTCCCTTAGTCATCTTCAGCCCAAGAGTTCAAGGACAGGTCAGGAGCTCACAACATGACTGCATTTACTTAACACTATCAGGTCAAACCTTCTCTGTTAAGGAGTGTGTCAATAAACTAGTGAAGCAGATCCCAAAATCCGCACAGCTGTTAAGCTGCTGCTTACAGGCTTGCAGGTCTAATCCACCTCTAGAAATGGAGATTTTGCCACTTCTGGTCCATTGACAGTGTTTCCAAGAAAAAAAATAAAAACAACAAAAAACCCCTCTACAGTTGGAGATTTAAACTTCACAGTTCACTTGTGCCTAGCTAGCTTCCCAAAGATTATGGGAGGGACTTATTATTATGGTTACCAACGCTTCTGCACTATAGCAGAAGTGAAGGCTAAAACCCATTAAGAAAAGAGGCAGATGTCTCACAGGAAAGGCTGCTCCATTAGAATAGACGTTTTAGTTTAGTTAATTAGGTTGGATTAGGACAATAAAATGATTTATGGGAACACTTTAGTTTTCTTTGTTGGTAGTCAAGCTGACCGACACCACACTGACATGTTTAAAATTAATGACAGCAGTGCCTTCACGAGTTAAATGCTTTCTTACTTGGCTGCTGGCCTTCAATTTCTTTTATAAAAAGAGAACACAAGAAACACTCAGGGACATCAGACAAAAGATCTTGGAACTTAAAAGGAAGCTTTAGCTAGCAAGGAAGGAATCCTTTTAAAGTGAAGAACACATCCACTAGATTTTTGGACAGACTGACTGCCAGAGCCAGCAGACATTAGGTTACCGCAAGAAAACACAACAAAAGCTCATGATCATGACATGCTGATATTTTTCCCCACATCAGAAGTGTGTCCACTTTGGAAGTTTCCCAGCAAATTATAACAAATGTCAATTCATATAACATTAAAGACTGTTTGCAATTTTACCGTCTTAACTTAAACCCAGTAGTAATTGACCAGGATTACTGCTTCTGTAACACTAGATTTGTAACACTGAAAATTTACACTGACCTCTGGCTACTGATATAGCTATTATATAATTTCCCCTTAGCCTTTTGCAAAGAAAATAAGAGACATTATCATGGAAACCTTACGGGTTTCATGTGCCTACAGGAGGGGCTGAAATGACTGTACCAACCAGCATCACGGGCCCAGATGTTAAACAAGTCTGCATCTGCTTCCTGCACAGCTCCATACAAGCCTATCCTTCAATGTTCTTCCTTCCTTTCCTTATAAACAAGTGTCTATATTAGAACTACAGCAATATCTATGCACACATTTTTTGAATACCAATGCTAACACCTTGTCTGTTCCTAGTATTTCAGCTGTCAATATTCTCTTGACAACTAAATGAGTGTTAGGAAATGGTCAAAGACCAAGAGTCAGCAAATACAGGTAAAGTAAAAGAATATGCCACCATTAAGAAATTAAGTTTTGTACACAGCACTTAATGTGCATTTCTGACAAAAAAATTTAATATATATACTGAAGTTGCAACTACCTACTGGCAAATTACTTCTTTTTCTTCAGTATATGATAAGCTGAATAGAGCAATGCTTCTTGCCTCCTGAAAAACACCAATTAACTGTCAAAACATTACAATTTCCTTATTGGTTTCAGATAGTTTTCTTCATTTGTTTTCAGATAGTTTTCTTCATTTGTTAAGTGATCCAAGCACTAACAAACAGACTGGGGGAAAGTTAAAAATGCCCATGTAACAAGTAACTGGACAACAGATACTTGACATTTAAAGAAACAGTTTGGAAGTATGTATGTGCGGCACTGTCTACAATCCCAGTCATAACAAACAAGCTGATGCATGTAACCTGCAGGCCACCTCTCTTCAGCCTGCGACTGCCAATCACACCCCCCTGGAACTCATGGTACACAGGCTCAGTGCCTATGCAGAAACAACTTCAGCAAATAGTCCAGTTTATTTACACTTCAAGCTTTTATGGCTTTCAAAGCATTCACAAGTTTGCTCTATGTAACTTTTCATGCTGAGCTTGGAGATTTGAAAGGGAGGGGGCAGAAAGGACAATGCATTTGTCTCTAGCATACAAAGCCACCTGCTACAAGTGCACATGTGAGGTTGTGCACTACTACTCAAGCAATTTACCATTCATCAACTCAATCGGTAGATGTTAAATGATTTTCTCCATTTGCTGAATTTGTGTTTGTGTGCAATTTTAGACAACAACCAATACAGTTGTGGTTTAACCCCAGCTGGTAACTAAGCACCATGCAGCCGCTCAATCACACCCCCCCCAACCCCCCAGTGGGATGGGGGAGAGAATCAGGAAAAAAAGTAAAAGTTGTGGCTTGAGATAAGAACAGTTGAATAGAACAGAGAGAAAGAAATTAATAATGATAATAATAATAATATAATGACAATAATAATAAAAGGATTGGCATACACAAAACAAGTGATGCACAATGCAATTGCTCACCACTCACCGACCAATGATGCCCAGTCAGCTCCTGAGCATTGGTCGCCCCAGGCCAACTCCCCCCAGTTTATATATTTGGCATGGCATGGCATGACATGGTATGGAATATCCCTTTGGCCAGTTTGGGTCAGCTGTCCTGGCTCTGTCCCCTCCCAATTTCTTGTGCACCTCCAGCCTTCTTGCTGGCTGGGCATAAGAAGCTGAAAAATCTTTTGACTTAGTCTAAACACTACTCAGGCACAACTGAAAANNTCATACTGAACCCAAAACATAACACTCTACCAGCTACTAGAAAGAAAATTAACTCTACCCCAGCTGAAACCAGGACAACAGTGCATACCACCCTTTCTCCAGAAGGGGCATCAAAATATGCCATTCCCATAATTCTCTGTTTTGGGAACTGCAACAAGTAAGGAGGCAACAATCTAGAAATATTTCTAGATAAGCCACTGTAAAGCTAGGTTGGGGTTGACAAACACTTGATTGCATGCTGTTATTCCAGGGAATAATGTAGAGTAGGCTACTCCTCAGACAGAAGTGAGTATTCAAAACACATCTTCAAAACACATAGTGGGTGTTAACTAAACTGCACAGATTAAAGTTAGGTGGCCAAAAACATCAATCACTGTTGCAGCCACTTACTAGACTCAAGTCCTACCTCATACCTAGGACTCCTGACCAGCTCTGGTAAAGCAAGCCAAGTTGTTCCACTTAATTCAAAGTATTAAAGCAGCTCAATATAGGTGCTGGTTTATACGGGCACAGCTATACGATAGAGTGGCTCAGGAATTGTTTTGTAAATCACAAACTTTTGGTGGTGGCGAATCAACACTTTAGCTAATGAACCTGTGAATCATCTTCCTCCCAATCTCACCTTTTAGCTTTTTCTAACCCTTAAAAAAAACCCAAACCTTTCTTTTCCCCTTCCATTTTCTTCCATCCATGTTCAGTAACATTATAGTGCAAGTGATCTTTCAACCATCTTGGAAATCAAGCCTGTAGTTTTCCTCCTTGAGTCAGCTTGCTAGATTTCCTCCCCCAAGCAGACTAGAGCTAGAGACAGCTGAGAGGCATAACACAAAGCTGTGGCAGTGTCAGATACATTGACTACTCGCAGCATAAATCATTTACCCCAAGCTCCAGAATGCTCCTCTGGGCAAACTACTGACTGCACATTGCTGCTACACTTTCTATTGCAACTGCTCCAGAGTTGCCTGCTGTAGTCCTGTGCTGTGGACACATTTCACCTGCTTTGGAAACCCAGGAGACATGTATGTTTATCACTGTCCTGTACTGAGTTTCATCTATTTGATATGTGACCTTAACTGGTTTTGAACAATTGTTTCAGACTGTCAGTACATGCATACTCCTCTAAATTTTGCAGTTCTTATACTGGTAGCCAACAATAATTTATTCATACTTAAAAAAAAAAAAAAAAGTCCTACTATAACTTCTCATTTACTCCACCAGGTATTCCGTTTTCATTATCTCAGCTGACCACTACAGAGTATATAGAGATCTCCCCGCTGTATTACAGGTTAAATTTCCATGTACCTGCCAATACAGATTACAACCAAATGATTAAGATACTTTTGGAAGACACATCTGTTGCTGTTTCAGCTTCAACCCACCATGCAGTCATATCACTATCTAAAAGAAAAATGCATATGGGCATGAATTTGCAAAGTGGTTTTGCAGAGTATTTTTCTGCCGTTTGTGAAAGGGAAGACAAACAGCCCAGAAAAGTAGGACTGAAAAGTTGGAACACATTCCTGCCAGGATTCTGCTTTGGAACAAGACCTCTTACAATATACTGAGCTTTTGAGGTCCTCTATCTGCAACAAACAGGGAAGAAATAAGAGACAAGCAGCTGAGCTCTGCTGAGAGCTACTGTTCCTGGTCATGCTGCTAAGACTTTGGTAGTACTAAAGCTTACTACCTTCATATAATGGAGCCAGTTCTCCTCATCTCCACATTACAGAAGCCTAAGAAATCTTGTTTAAAAGCAAGAGAAACTGAAGAGACTTGCAGTCTACTAAAAGAGACTTTGCACAAGAGACAGTTCAGCTACAGCCACTTTAGGGAGAAAGAGACTAAATGGTTGACGGGGAAAAAGCCTAATATGCCAAGAGCTGTGTTGAATATGATGTTCACTGTACTAAGGTCACATACTGAAGACCAGTAAGACTCTCCCTGATGTGTGACCTTCTGAAAGCAAAACTCCTGACCCCAAAACTCCTGGCATTAGTTCACTAAGAGTAGGATTTCTTCTGGAAGACTACAAGCCTATAAATTTAAACATGAAGGCATAAATGTGATTTTTCCACTGCAGCTGGAGCACATCCACCAAGACTCTTGATACACCCACAAAAATATCAGTAATTAGAGAAGGATGCAACAGTGTTTGTAGCTGAACATTCTGGTGCCAACAGTCTACAATTCATTTATATACATCAGGAACAAAAGCAGCAGATGCCTGGCTACACTTACGTACTTGGATATGCCAAGCACACAAAATAGCCACAAATTAGAATCCTTAACTAAAAGCCAGACAAAAAAATACAGTGATAAAGTCCCCTCAAGGGCTTCTATCAATACATAGA